>JBBMFX010568711.1:0-15053 GCA_037832545.1 Rhabdalestes septentrionalis | reverse complement strand
GTGTGTGTGTGTGTGTGTGTGTGTGTGTGTGTGTGTGTGTGTGTGTGTGTGTGTGTGTGTGTGTGTGTGAATGAGGAGCAGAGAGAGAGGGAGAGTCACGAATTAAAAGAATAGAGGAAGAAAAGAACTTCCAGGGCTTATTTATTTTCTTACATTTAAAGCAAGGACAGAGTTAGTAGCCCTGTTTTGAAAATGTCTATTTGACAATGAAATGATAGCCACAAAAATGGCTGAACAACTGTTACCATAAAATTGGTTGAATAATAATAAAAAACCAACAATGACCACAACTGGTTAAAACTATCCACACCAGCTCAGGAACCACGGCAAATACAGTCTAGGAAATTCTGCTTGACTGATAAGACACTTACTCTCTTTAGGTATTAAGAGATTTTTCTGGAGGAAAAGTGAAAGTGATGTGCGTGAATACACCACTGGATACAGTGTGAACAGGGCAAAATTCCTCCTCTGCATTTAACCATCACTTGGCACCCGGGAAGCAGAGTGTGAGGACGGGAACGCACTCAGTACCTCAGAGGTTGCTGTCGGTCTTGGGGATCAAACCCAGACTCTCTGATTGCACTGAGCTGCTACCCGCCCCGCTGCTCTACAGGAGTGGAGTGAGTGTTTTATAGCTTTCCTTGCACGGTTGAATCGATATCGTATTTTTTGAACAAGAATCGATATTGATCGGTGAATTGATTTTTTTAACCCAGCCCTAGTAGGTAACCAGGCCCTGATGATCTGGCCGCACTGGAAATTTACTTTGTCCCACACGATCAAATAGTGTGGTAGGTGAGGCCCTTCGAGACCTCTCATTTTCTGGGGCCAGGTCAGTATAAAGATGGTCCAAGAAAATGAGGAGTTTTCGAGTGATGTATGGGCCTTAACTGGGGATGAGTGTGGCCACAACATTATCAGATATGGCAACACATATTGTTAAACAGTACCCTCGCAGGCCTGAGACATCCAAAGTGGCTCGTTTGTGTTGTGGTGTTGTGGCCATATCTGCAGCCTTTGGCCAGGTTAAAACCAGCCTCATCGACAAACACAAGGATGTGAGGTGTTACATTCCCTTCTAATGCCATTATTCTCTACAATAGAGTCAAAAAATGTCATTGTTCTATGTTCTCATGCACAAGTTCAATACAGCCTACTACTAGCCACTGCTCCAATGGTTCCAAACATGGGCTACAGGCCTATGCAGAGGTACTGCAGGGAGTATTTGACACAAAGTGGAGGGAGAAATACTGAAGACAGTGTTTTGTTGCAGTTTTTATGCAAAATGCTGTAGTCAGATAAAGCTGGATTCTGAAGGTAATGAGGACACTGAAAACCAAAACAAATTGGGAACCACTGCTTACTGTAATGTTACAATGATAGACAACCAATAACTAACTTACATGCACATACTAGTACCTGTTCCTTGACTTGCTCTAAATACACCATAGTACCGCAGCTCTCATGTCACCATGGTCATCTGATAATTCTTCAATACCCAATATTCCACAATATTGTGGAGTTTAAATTTTGGAATGTGCCATTGTCTTGAAGGATTGCATTACAAATCTGGCTCAATGTGATAGAATTATTTGCAATCACCATATTTCCATCTCTTGTTCTTGTCGTTCATTGAGAAGTTTTCCTCTGCCACCCATGTGAGGTTGTCGTCCAATCAAAGGACAACACTTTATGACAATTTGTAATTAGAACTGTGTGATACATGACTCATCCAGGTGAATCACCCAGATCCATTAAATGACTCATAAGTCAAATCTCGGATGTCCTTTGAGCTGAATACTTTAAGTCCTAACTACACCATGTCTAAATTGTAAACTCCATCACCCAAATACCCATATTACTACCATAAAAGTTGCATTACTTACGGTTTATTTCCACCACCACACTTATAATCCTACAAAGTTCCTGCAAAGTTGAATCGTCCAAGTGGACTCTTGTGTCATAGCCCTGCAGGCTAATCGGATTCGCTCAGAGAGCAGGTCCGGTCCTTGGCTGAGTCATGAGTGAATCCATCCGATAGGGTCCTCTGCTGATCCGGGTCCATAGTCATGAGTGAATCCATAACTTCCTCCACAGCCAAAAACATGCAGCCAAATCTGAATCGCTCTAACTAGCAGGTTTATCTCTCACACGAGTGGAATATCGCTCCCTGAACGACAGCAATGAGTGAATCAAACGGTTAAATCCAGCTGAATTGCTCATATGACCAGAAGGGGGATTCAAATACAGCTGAATATAAATATCAGACTTGTTCATACACCCGTCACTGATTAGACTTCATTAACCGAAAGAATGCAGCCCAATCCTTCATTTGAATTCACTGCATTTATTACACGTTCAAAATATGCACAACCCTCAAACACAATGTCTGATGAAAATAAATTTTTAAAAATAACAACCCAATAACCCACGCACACTTTTTATTTTAGCTATATCCACCACAGCTGTCGATTTGGCAATACTGACTCAAGTGATTTAAAAGACCCACAGATCCGGATCAGTTTAGTAAGTGATTCAGAGGGAGCCAAATCCTAAAAAGGATCTGAATCTTACAGCTCTATTTGTAATGTATGCCTTATATATTTGCTACAGAATGAGTTATCAATGTAATTGTCTTGCTGTTTTGCTTACAGTGTAATGCATCACTGCCCAGTGACTGGAATACTACTCCAAAATATATAATTAATTTCAATGTAATTTATTTTTTACTGTATCATTCTGTAACATCACATTGAGGTAAGATATGGCAGTACTGTAGGCACACACACACACATCCACTAAATGAATAGTTTATATATGACTTGTTTTAGAGTATGCCACAGTAGTGTATACTGTAATGTCTCCTATACCAAAATTTCATAATTGACGGAGTACATAGACAGTGCCTGTCAGGTAACTAAACAAGAAATGAGACAAACCAAGGGATAAAAACTGTAATACATACCTAAATGCTCCAGAACTGCAAACTGTCAAAACTATTATATGGGTGGTCACAATTGCTGATGATCAGTAGCTTAGTCTCTTAATTCCAATGGATGCATAAATGGTGCAGTTAATTTACACACACTGCTTCTGAATATTAGCTTTATTTTTCCAACCCAGTCCAATCCAACTTCATTTATTTAGCATTTTAAAATCAACACATTTGGTCAATGTGATGTAGACCATTAAATAAACATAAGACCGCAAAAACAGGATCAACAAATTAAAATACTAACAGACAATAAAAGTCAAAGTGAAATTAATAAAAAATAATAGTCAAATCACAGTAAAATCTACAACATCTAAGACTGAATTAAAAGCAAATGTAAAAAATTTGTTTTAAGAGAAGATTTAAACACTTTCAGTGAGTCGGCCTGCCTGATGAAATTCATTCCACACTTTTAGGGCAATGACTGAAAAAGCATGGTTCCCTCTCATTTCCCTCTATGTTTTAGGGATGACTAACAATAACCGATCTGCTGACCTAAGAGGACGTGAAGGAGCATACGACTGAAGCAGATCAGACAGATACTGTGGGGCAGGACCATGAAGGCATTTAAAAGAATTTTGAAACTCTAAAACGAACCAGAATCCAGTGAAGTGATGCCAAAGCTGAAAGTACAAGCTCACATTTTTTGAACCAGTTAAAAGTTGAGCAGCAGAATTCTGTATCAACTGTAAATGAATGAGTGATGCTTGACTTAACCCAGAATAAAGTGTGTTGCAGTAGCCTAACCACATGAGGATGTCTAAATAAATAGTGACACAGTGTAATACGTCATGTTTTATTGTTGATTTGATGTTGTATTTACCTAAGATGGAGTACTTTTTCACATGACTGCACACAGATAATGGATTTATGGATAAATGGATGGATGGATAATTGGTGGGACGGATGGATGTAAACAGATTAACAGATCATTAGAAAAACGGACAGATTAATGGGTAGATAGATAGTATAGATTTTGAACATTCATTAAAATTTTTCAAGTACAATATATATACTGACAGAAATGAGGAATGTTTATATAACTGCATGAAATAGTTATCGTTTAACTTTTAACTTTTAAATGATCACATTAACATAATATAACACACAATCTTAGTTCCATAGGGGAACTACCTATATGTGAAAATCTACAAAGCAATAGGGCGCATGTTGTGGTAATGAATGGAAAACTTTTTCTCTCAATATGCTGTGCCATCATAAACAGTCATTCACTACTCCTGATGCAGTTTAAAGGTTTGTTGAGCATTTACACTCCATATGGCTTAAACTCTCATAAAAGGTCTGAAAACTGTGTGTAGTGTGTAGTCCATTTTGCAGGGAACTATTAGGGTGACTGGAATGCACCCTGTGTGCCATTGTTATAAATGACCTGTGCTATAGGTCACTGGTGTTCAGCACAGGAATGAAAGCCCATGTCAGACAGTCAGCTGGTGGTGTTTTCCAGACACCACGACTCCTATAGCGAGGCCACACTTTGCCACGCCATAGTTGGGAACTTTGCCAAGGACATTGGCATGCACTGTAGGTTGACAGGGGACGAGACCTTATTATTTCATGTAATCCAATCCAATATCCTCATTTCTGCACACTGCACCATGTGTGCAATATCTTCAACTTGTAATTCACTACAGTAAGTTTATAAAAATAGAATCCCCTTAAATGCAAGACCATGCTTATTTTTACACATGTTGCAGCCATAAAAAGACAACTAATGAAGTAATAGGATTGATACAGAAAGGTCACTTTGGTGTGCACAGTGAAGGGAGGGAGGAGAGCTTGTAGTATAAAGGCAGATGGTGATTGAAGCAGAAGTGACTTACTCACTCACAGAGTAACCAGGCTGACGGATTACAGCCAGAGCAGAAGAGCAGCCAGGCAGTCAAAAGAGGTAAGAGCAGACTGAGCCAAGTCTCTAGCTCTTAAATAAGTTTACTAATAATTATCGGTGTCAGTGGAGCAATAGTAAACGTGACGGATTGGAGAATAGGGCAAACTTGATGAAAGCCAGAGTAGTGAAAGTTCTAAATTAGAAGTTATAATTACTTGTACATGTGAAAAGATTTGGTCCTTGCATTCTCAGCCAGTAATCAAGAAGCAATGTTTGAAAGATTTTTTTAAAAATGGGGGAATGAATTAGCTTAGGCTATTTAGTTGAATGTCTTCATTTATTTTCATTGTTTTCTGGGCTACTACAGGAAATCGTGGGCCCCTAGTCAAATGACATGTTTAGTTGATGTATAAAGTTATCACGTCCTCTACAGGTCCTCTACTTACACTACTGGTCAAACGTTTTAGAACACCTCAGTGTTTCAAGGTTGTTTTTTTATTGTTATTATTGAAATTCAAATATTTCCAGTCCAATGAAGAGCATGAAATTGTACAAAGGACAGTGCTGAACTTCAAGAGGTTTAAAAAAGGTAAAGTTACCCAGAAATGGGAAATAATTCTGTAGTGCCATGCAGTATCCTCTGGTATGTGCTGAGTTAGTTGGGTTCATCCTACAGCAAAATGGTGACACAAAAAAAGTCCAAGCTATGCCAGATCTACCTTTGAAAAAAGAACAAGATGGTAAGCTAGAAAACATGGAGGCCATCTCCATGCTTCAGGATTAACTGGACAGAGGAGTGAAAGTAAACCAACCTATATGTCCAGCACGCTTATGGGAACTTCTGCAACATAGTTATGAAGAACTTTCTGCAGGATGAACAATGAGACATTGACCTGCTTGAATTTCAGTACAAAAAACAGAAATATTGGGGTGTTCTAAAACGTTTGACCAGTAGTGTAAATATGACATTTTCTGCAATTTACGTAATGTATTTATTTGCACATTCAACATTTTGTGTTTATTTATATATATATATATATATATATATATATATATATAAATTTCAGCATATGAACACCCCACCTGTCACAAAGAATTTTCTGATGGTTAGCTCAGAGACCCTTCCTGGTCCTGTATTATACTCTGAAGTGCATTACAGTATGAAAAGAAAAAGGGTTTATGTTTACCTTGATGTTTTTAAATTATGTCAAATTTCTACCCTGCAATTAATTACTACAAAAAATTGTATTTTAATGATGCACTTCTTATTCCTAGTATTATCCCCTGGCTTAAGGAGTAGACATATAAGTAACTGCCTAGATCTTATACTGAGTGCAGCACTGGGATTAGTGTACAGGCAATCGTAATGTTAATCTTCTCTTCCGAGATTAGCTGCTTTAGATTGGATTGTTTGTAGGCAATTTCTCAGCCAGTTTGGCATCGGTCTCATATTAAATGTTTGTGCCCTAATTTCATTGTTATTTTTTCCTTTAGTTTTGGAAGTTTTGGAAGAGTAACCACAGACATGGCAAAGTAAGTTATAGTAGATTAAGATATTCAAATATGCCACAAAAATAAATACAGTAATCTGGGGATGCATTACAGAGGGAGTGTAACAATTCAGAATTTGTGCGCAACCAATGTGAGCCAGAACATTTTCCTACCACCCTGTTGCTCTGTAGTTCTAGTCTAAGTGCGAGTTTCGGATTTTAATATGTTTGTTAATGTATAAGGGTTTTTTAATCCTGCACTATAGGTGGATTATCAGACCAAACTAAATCCTACTTAGTGAGGAATTTAAAAAGTGCAAAGCCTGCTGTATGTGACTGGCTAACCTCTTCAGGGTAACTAGAAAGTGACAGACCAGAAATGCCTAGTTAAGCTATGTTACACTTAGGTCAAATTTTCGGTGTTTTATCTAATTTAGCGGTGGACAAAAATGTGAAGAGGGAGTCTGGGTTTTTGTCAGTGGGTCGGTTATGGAACTCTTGATGTAAGGCAGCCCAGAGTTTTTATGTGCTGGTGATTCACACTCTTTCTATTCAGCCATTTCATAATTTCAATTACTGCATGTAGAGATGTGTATCTGTCTGTATTGTATTGCTCTGTGAATCATGGCAGACAATAAATCCAAGATGTGTCCAGATGAAGATTAGTATTATAATAGCGTTTTAAGAATTGAAAGTCAATGTAGTTGGAAGTAACCTTTCTTCAAACAAAATATTCAGCTTAGTTAGACTAAACTATGGCTAAGATATAGATGGATACTATATCAACTCTGTGAGGAAGGGGCATTTTTTGTATCTAATTCTCTTCTGTTTGCTCAGAGTCTTTAAGAAGACCAGTGGTAATGGTTCGGTAAGTTTCCCTTGTCACAACAGCGGTCTACTATAAACTCCACACATACAGATGTGTTATAAATTAAAGGTAACAATTTTAAATACAGTGACATGGTTGGTGACCATTCCTTGATTTTAAAGGGATACTCGTTGTTTGGTCATTCCTAAAATATTTTAAGCTCTTAGCCAAGTACTGGTAATTTCCACAGACATTGGCAGTAGAATAGTTCATAACTAAGTGACTTTGAATATTTCACTGTCATAGGATGCTGCCTTTCCCACATGTCAGTTCAGGAAATTTCTCCCCTGCTAGAACTGCTCTTGTGAACTGTGAGTTCTATCATTAACAAATGGAAGCATCTAAGAGCACAACAGCTCAGCCAGAAAGCTGTCGACCACACAAACTCACAGACAAAAAAAACACCTGTTCTACAGTTCTTGCTCAAGTTCTCTGAAAGCAACATCATTATAAGAACTGTGTGTCATGAGTTCCTATCACCAAGCAGCTGCAAACAAACCTAAGTTCATTATGTTCAGCTGCAGTGGTGTAAAGCTGGTGTCTGTAGCTGCAAAACCTTGTCCTTAGAGTGATGAATTACGCTTCACTATCTGACACTCTGATGAATCAGAGCTTGTTGGATGCCAGGAGAAAGATACATACCAGAGTACCAACCAGCTGCTTGATGAAAGAGTGGCATGATGTAGGGCTATTTTCAGGATTAGGGCTTGGCCCATTATGTAATGTTAAATGTTACTGTATACATTTTTTGTTTCCAAATTTGTGGGTTGGAGAAGGCCCACAGACACATTCCAAAATTTTTGGAAAGCCTAGGAGGGTGGATGTTTACTTAAAATTTCAGAAAGAATGGTCCATTTACAACTACACAGAAGCTATATTAGAGTAGGATTGTGTATTTGTGTAAAAGCATCCTTATTGTCCAGAGAAAGTTGTGGCCCAAGAGAGAGTGGTGGCCCAAAACTATACTAAGACACTTGTGCAATTTTTCACTCAACTGCATTCATCTGACAAGTACAATTGTTCTATGGCAGCCTTACATACCCTATCATTTCAGATGTGCCTCTACTTGGGGAAGAGAGATTTTGTAGACCATGTGGACAGTGTTGATATTGTTGGTATGTTCTTGTTTATTAGATAAGAGCATAAATATATTCTTTAATATATCAGTGTTTTGTAGATTCACACAATTTCTAGGTATATTCTGTTGGATAAAGCTTGCAATCTAATTGGCAGATGGGGTACTCAAAGTGGACCCTTCACAACTTGATGGAAGGAAAGGTAGAGCTGAGAAATTCTCTAAGTAAATTGGCACTTGTATTATAGTTAAAATTGTAAATATTTTAACATGCCCTCACCAACTGCACCATTTGATTTGGAACTGGCCTCTCACAGGACAAGAGGATTTCTCCATAAGAGAACACTTGCCCTTTACTAGGCCAGCCAAAGTGGCCAAATTGGCTAGCTAATTGTAATGCAGGCTGTTTTTTGAAAAGTCAATGTGTAATGTCATATTTCACACTTGAAAACATAATAAGTTCAGGTCAAATTAATTTCTGGGCACATTCTGCTGCCTAAATCTAAGTTTACATTGACTCAACCCATCCAAGGGGCCATCTATCAAGCTTCACTTCAGCTAAAGCAATGAAATGGAACTTAATGTGCCATTTGTTATTTTCCTAGGAAGGTAAGGGCATGTTGACAAATAGTACAGATATTGTTAACTGGGGTTAGTAGTACAGATCCTCATTAATCCTCATTAAATCTCTTAACTGCAGCATGGGTGCAGCTGGCTTGTGCCTTCCGATATGGACGGGAGGATCTGGATGTTATTGGACTGTCCTTCAGGAAAGACATCTGGATATCGCACATTCAGATTTATCCTCCAACTGGAGAAACACCAGCTAACACACCTATGCAGGAGGTTCTCCTAAAGAAATCTGGGGAAGAGGGACACCCCTTCACTTTCATTGTAGGTAAATCTGTTGTGCAGGTACAGAGTTTTTCCACTGAGGTAACGATCCTTAGGTCTGTGTGGCTCTTGCTGTTTCAGATTCCTCCAAATCTGCCATGTTCTGTAACTCTTCAGCCAGCACCAGGTGACACAGGCAAGGTATTATCTTACATATCATCTCACACACACTATCATTCACAATTATTCTTTTATGCTTTTGGTTCACTTTATTCATCTTTTGCTCACTGTTGAAGCCTTGTGGTGTTGACTTTGAACTGAAAGCATATATGGCCAATGAGGCAGACAATCCAGATGAGAAGATCATTAAGAAGTATGTAACACAATACAAAGAGCATGTATCCTTTTATATTGCAATGACTGCGAATAATTTCTCATCTCCTTGACTTTAAAGGGATACTTGCCGTTTGGTCATTCGTAAAATCCAGTTTGCACCAGACATGTTGGAGGCTGGGCCCAAGGCCAATATCTGCAAACAATTCATTTTGTCAGACAAACCAATTCTTCTAGAGATCTCCATAGAGAAGAAGGTACACTATTACAAGTAATATGGATAACACTAATATCAGTCCTACAGCTAAATTTTTATGCTGTTTCAGCAAACACATCAAGTTAATGTCTTGTATTATTTTCCACATCTTCCAAAAGGTCTACTATCATGGAGATCCAATCCCTGTCAAAGTGAAAATAAACAATGAGTCTAATAAAGTGGTCAAAAAAATTAACATTTTCAGTAAGTGACGATTCAGAAGCTTTAAGAGTAAATACTCAGTTGAATAATTTGAGATACTGTTATAACTAGAAAAGGACTGTGTAACATACCTTGCTCTACTTACTACATATTCCATACAGTTGACCAGACAACAGATGTTGTGCTCTATTCGGCTGATAAATACTCCAAAGTCATTCTCTTTGAAGAATTTGGGTGAGTCCAAAAGTCTTTACATAACAAGACATTTCAATTTCTTCTACAAATCCTGACTATACGCAGTACTGTGAAAAAGTGTTAGGCACCTGAGAAAATGATGCTAATAAAACAAGCCTAGTTTGGCTCAGTCAAAACATTTGATTAATATGTGTGCTATTAATGTAAGACCACTCATTGTTGAGATAAATCATTTTACATATGTGCCCAATTTACATAGGTGCATAAAACCTTTGCACAGTTCTGGATGTGTGCAAAATCAATCACTATTCATTAATCATCATGTTTTTCCTTCATCAGAGACCAAGTAAACAGTAACTCAACATTAGAGAAGGAATACAAAGTCACTCCTCTATTGGCCAACAACAAAGAAAAACATGGTCTAGCACTGGATGGCAGGCTAAAGGATGAAGACACCAATCTTGCATCCTCCACCATGTTAGTCAAGATTCAAGTTCGCATGAAAAGCCATATTTACACGTCTGTCTGGCCAGTTTAGCCAATTTATCAGTAAAAACTACAAACTACGATATAAGTAGGCAGAAAATACACACATATATACAATAATGTCCTTCAAATATAAGTTTTCTTCACATGTCACACTTAACGATTACATAAGCTAACTGTCCATTGGCTCCCCCTGCAGCCTGCGACCCGGCATTGACAAAGAAGTACAGGGAATTCTGGTCTCCTACAAAATTAAAGTTCGCCTCGCAGTGGGCAGTGGTGGTCTATTAGGCAGCCTGACAATGAGGTTATGACTTTATATTTTCTAACAAATCTGCGTACTATGGTGAAATCCAGTACAGGTAGAAGAACTCTGTAAGAGACAATTTAATTTTTTTTTTGCTTTTCTGTTCCCCAGTGACGTTACTGCTGAGATACCTCTGGTCTTGATGTCCCCAAAGCCAACAGGTGATGTGTCTGCCTTTTAAATTATTTTTAGGACCTTTAAACTACAGAGTTACATTGCATCATGTAAAAAGTTACTAATTAATATAATCTTCTTTTCTTACATATTTCTGCTGCAAATCAAATGGAATAGATGTGTAAGTATAAAAGTACAACATGTTGATATAAAATATGCTTGTTCATATTGCATGTCATTTCAGATATTTATTGAGGCAAAAATAGCCAAAAACATGGAAAATATCCTCACTATATGTCCAGGAAATCCACTACCACCCATAGAAAGGTTTATATTATTGGCAGAGATATTGCTGGTAAATAATGCAACGAACTTAATGTTTCTCCCATGTGATTTTGCATCTTATGACATCTAGGAATACATTCCCATGTAGTCAAGAGGGTTTATTAGTATTATTTGTAAAGACAAATAACCTTAAAACAGGGAAATCATGACTTTGGTGCTTAACAACTTTTGTGTATTATGATTGGCCCACTAAGATGACCAATAAATAAATGCCTGGCATTATTTTGAAATTTCTGTACATTACAAAGGAACGGTTTCTTAGACAATACAGATTTTTGCACTGCTGTTCTGGTGCTTCTTCATATCTTGAACATTCAAAAGGCAATGTATGATCAATTGTTGGGTGCTACATTATGAGGCGAATTATGTATTTAGACACCATTGCTATGTTAGAATTTCTGCTTCCAGTGCACATATCCACTACAAATATACATAGTGCTGACTTTGTACTTTAAAAAAAGCATGTATTCATAAGCATAAAGTTATATAGACTTAAAAGTAAACTTGATTTTTTTTTAAAGATGTTCAGACATCACAGGTTATGAACTTTCTTGCAAAGTGGTTGGCAGTTACAGCTTTAAGACTTCCAAAGTAAAAAGAAAGAGCTTTTTACAGCATTGTAGTTCAGGCAAACATTCTTCAATTCCATAAGATTCCCAGGGACTTTTCAAAATTCTCAAAAGAAAATCAATGAGATTAACCAGATCCAAAAAGTTTCAAATTATTGCACAAATGTGCACATTTTAGACATAAATATGTGTTCCTTTGTTTTATGTGTATATATGTACATGGCGAACAATAATAAGTACATTTAATTAAAAGGAGGACCAACATGTTCATTGTAGCTGACAGAGTGGACAGTAAGTGGACACAGTGTTTAAGAACTCCAGCAGAACTCTGTGCAGCACACACCAATACATTTTTAAAAGCATATTGAAAAGGATCAAATGGACAAATGCAGGTGTGAGGTAATTAAGTGGCTCATCATACACTCATAATACAGATTTTTTTCATTTTAACCGTATAAAAAATATATATTCACCATGAAAAATATATTCATTATGTGTCTCTGTGTGAGGTAGGTATCTGCACTGGAAGTTTTTTTTTTTTTTTAGATTTTTAAATGCATTCCTGTAATCTGACCATTCTCGAAAAGAAAATCAGCTAAAGCCAATTAATTTCATCTCAAGATCCACTTTAACAGTATGTTCTTGTTATGTTAAAAGGCCCATTAAAATATGTCATGGGGATACAATGTTGAAGTGTGACTGTGTTTGTGCATTTCATGAACACCAGCACGGACATCAAACTTGAATAGATGCTTCACAGACAGTAGTAAGGAACGTCAAGGGAAGAGAACCGAAGAATGAAAATGTACAGATAAGCATGGCTTTGTTAACCTTGGGCAGCTGACCCTTATGTTGTAAAACATAGGTTAATGCATTAACAGAAGTGGTCTCCAAACTAATATGGTGTAATTATCATTACATACTACCCCTCATGACTCTCCTTTAAACTGTGCTAAATTACCTTTGTCATTTCTGCCTTTTTCAAGTGAACTCAGTTTAGAGCTGTATTGTTTTTATACTTCAAAAAGGTTCTACATTTTGTGAACAAGAAACAAATACCTGGACATTTTACAAGTCATGATGGTGGGATATACAAAATATATAATATTTATAAATACAAATCTATATTATATATTCATACTGTAAATTGTGTATTATTGTTTATTATATTGCTCAGTATATTGTTCATTGTGTTGTTTATATATTGTTGTGTTTTATACTGTTATGCTTGAGAGACACCATCGACCAGAAACAATTTCCTTGTATGAGTTCACTGTCATACTTGGCCAATAAAAAAATATTCTGATTCTGATTCTCATTCTGAATAATACATTTTATGAAAACATTCACTCCCTCTTTTCAGGGAACATCAAAAAGCTCCACTATAAAGTCTATAACAAAGTCTTCAAGGGTTAAAATGCCTGGATGCTCAAACTAGTATTAAACTCAAAGAACCTCTGTATACTAGGATCAGCAATAACACACACCTAATATTCCTAATATTGTGTAGGTCCCATTAGTGTCATCAGAACAGTTCTGACCTGTTAGGGCACAAAAACAGATGTTTTAAATCCCGTAAGTTGAAAGATGGGGCTTTCTTAGATTGGGATTTCATGGATTTTACTTATTTGTCCAACAATCTACCAGGCTTCATTCTTCCATTGGTCCATGGTCCTGTTATAATGCTCAGGTGTCCATTGTGAGTGCATCAAATTGGGATGAACACTGTCTCTTGGGCTTTGTTGCCTTTTCACCAGACATTTTGAAGATTATCTATACCTAGTCATCTAGCCATCACAGTTCGGCCTTTCAAAACTGCTCAGATCTTGCCCTTATTCCAACACACGAACCTCAAGAAGTTATGTCTAATACAATGGGTATGCAGAATATTCACATTCAGTTGCTTGCAACCTGAAGACACACACAAAAAAGACTTTTCCAGCTGTTTTTACACAACACAACTTATCAAAGGTAACAACAATAATAAAAATAAAAGAACTGAAATGAATAAATGGTCAGTGTCCTCCTAAAAATAGATGTAGAACAAATCATCATCTCCATTGCACACCAAGCTAATTGACTTTCAATTGTGATCAGGAATCTCTTTGATTATTTCAGCATAAAAGTTGTAGCTTTCCGGGGCTTGGTGGTGTAATTGAATGCAAACCATCTCAGGGAAAGGCTGTGGAAATGCACAATTCATGGGATAGATACAAAAGTGTCAGAGGCTTTACCAATCCCTAAAAGCATTCCTAGTTCCTTAGAATAATAAAAAGCAAAGAGGAAAGTAGTCAAAGAAGTTATCGAGGCCTGCGACAACTTTGAAGACCAAAATCATCTTATTACAAATATACAGCTCACCATCCAAAGAACACCATGCCCACAGTAAAGCACAGAGGATGTAGCTTCCTGTTGTGGGGATATTTTTCTCTGCAGCAGGGACTGGGGCACTTGTCAGGGTAGAAGGAAAATGTTTCCACATTTTTGAGGAAAATCTGCTGCCCTTTGCCAGAAAGCTGTCAATGGAAAAAGGTTCACCTTCAATCACAAAAAGCACACAACAAAATAGATCACACATAGGTTGAAGGAGAAAAAAGTGAATGACATTGTATGGCCTGGTCAGAGCCAAGTTTTAAACATTATGGAAAATCTGTGGAAGAACCTGCAGTCCAGTAAGAATCACCATTAGTATGACTGACCCTCTGAAATATCACATTTATTTTTACTTGCATGTTATACGTTGCATTGAGAAAATACTGCTGGAATATTAGATTTTTCATGTTTGTGATTTTTTTGTGATTTTCATTTCAGGCTGCAAAGCAACAAAGTGCTAATATTTTGAAGGGAGTGATTCTTTTCTATAACTACTGTATTTCCCACCCACTGGCAGGTGCCATTGTAAAGAGACGTTATTCACTTCACATATCAGTGATTTTATGTTGTGTCTGATTGGTGTATTCTCACATTACTGTGAGAGGTTGACCCAAAAATCTAAAAATGATGAATATTTTAAATGCTGGTGCTAATTCATCCTATGATAGTTTCATATGTTTTGAATCCTTTTTTGACAGAATATTTCACCTAACAAGCCTGAACATGTCACGTGGTTTAAACTGACATCAGTAAGAAAAGATCTAGAATACCGTAGTCCTTCCACTGGCAATGCACCAGTGCCACT
>JBBMFX010568660.1:0-15054 GCA_037832545.1 Rhabdalestes septentrionalis | reverse complement strand
TGGAATGAATTTTAGATCTTTAAGTCCATCTCATGAAAAATCAGAGCAGGAACAAAGGTGTTGCGTTTATATTTTTGGTGAGTGTACATAATTAATTCACTCATTCATTTTCTGTAACTAACACAGGGCTCTTTACAGAATAAATAAAATCTATATAACTAGCAGTAAAAACATGGTAGAACATTTGTCTAACATTACATGGTCAAAGCTAACGCAATACTAAACATTATTGAAACTTAAACTTCATCTTCATTACCAGGGATAAACTGATCTTTCAGAGATAAACTGATTCAGTAAGAAGTGGATGAATATTGTATTTTCAGAAACTTAATATTTGTGCATTTTATCCAATTCAACGTTCATTTAAAGGATCACAAGAATTTAAATATAATGTAGAGATGGAATATAAAAGGTGTAGTTTAGGGATCCACAGGCTGAGATCTTAGGAGCAAGTGCAAACAGACCTCAACCTGACCCGAGGAACATGTCAAATCTCATAACACACAGTTTATTAAGTGTTTCAATCCAAAAAATCTCAAAAGCACTCGCTTAATCCTGTTGTAGATCTGTTGCAGTTTTAATCCATAAATAACAGGATGAATTAAAGGAGGAATAGAAAAATTTTCAACAGACATTATCATGGCTAAAACATGAGGGACATTTCCTTCTAACCTGCTGTTGATCATTTCAAAACATGAGGTAACAGATAAACTGATGAAGATTAAAAGATGAGGGAAGCAGGTCTGCAGAGCTTTTCTTCTGAATTCTTTAGAGTTCCTTAAACAAACTTCAAGTATTCTGATATAGGAAAAGATTATAAAGAATACCGGAGGAAGCACCGCAATAACTAACAGAAACAGTCCATATATGTTGTACACAGATGTGTCTCCACAGCTTAATTTAACAACTGCATAATTATTACAGTAGATTCTGTTTAATTTAAATTTACACAGTCTTAGCTGGTACGTAATTATGACTACAATGCCAATTTCAAATGTCGGCACAAACCAACAGAAAAACAAGAGCTTTCTAACAGTTGACATTTTTACAAGATCTGCGTACTGTAAAGGTTTACATATGGAAACATATCTGTCATAGGCCATCACTGATAACAGGGTGAACTCTGAAGCCCCATAAGTGTAGAGCCAAAAGCCCTGAAAGATACAAGCCTCAAAAGAAACAAGTTGTTTTTCAGACAGAAAATCACTCAGGAGTTTAGGGTAAAGAGCAACTGTTCCAAAAAGAGAATTACAGAGTAAGGCAGCAATGAAAATGTACATCGGCTCATGGAGACATTTGTTTGTAAATATGACAGAAATAACAACAACATTACAACAAATAATCAATATGTAGACGGTGAGAGTGATAGTAAAATAAACGTATCTATACTTCTCTAGCTCTACATGACCTTCTAGTGATAAATATGTGACATTAGAAAAATAATCCATGAGCTTCCATGAAGTCACCTATTAACATCTGGTAGAGGTTAGACCAATGGTTTGATGTAATAAAGGCTTCAGTAATTACAGAAGTGACACACAATGATGTGTGGGGGAGAAAACAGCTCTGTGTGTATTTATACACTCTCTGATGGACAAACACTTATTCCTTAGTGGTTCTCGGAGTCATTAATGCATAGTAAAGGCTATGTGTTTGTATCTGATTTGTGCTAATTAACTTTTTTGTACACAAAGGTATCTCCACAGCTTAATTTAGCAACTGCAGAATTATTTTAGTGTGTTCTGTTTAATTTAAGTGTGTTTATTGATTTAAAAATCTCTGTGTGTTGAGTTTTGCGAGATGTTTGAAGTTGACAATGTGCTTAGCGTTGTACAAATCTGGGCTGAACTTTTACTCACTGAGTGTAAAGTTATGTTAAATGTTGGAAGTGATTATGAAATAAACATATCTGTACTTCTCTAGCTTTAAATGACCTTCCAGAGATAAATATGTAACATTAGCAAAACATCCATTAGCTTCCATGAAGTCACCTATTAACAGAAAAGTCAATGTGACTACCACATGCTACCACACCCTCAAGTTTGGTGTGTATGCAGAATAATCAATATAATCTGATAGAGGTCATGCCAGAAATACATTTTGACAGACTGCATCCTATATTCATTAAAGTTCTGGAAATACACTTATTCCTTTTGTGGTTTGCATTGATACAGCTGCTTTTCTAATAGTTGTTCAAGAAAGTTAAAAACATTTAGATTTAAATAAACATATGATATTAACCTCCTTCTGGAATAACAACCTTATTGTTGTGGAAGGGGTTTGTGTGCCACCCTTTCCCTGGGTGCTGTACATGTAGCCCCTGGAAAATTCCCATATATGCCAAGCGCTCTCAGGTAATAGGACAGACAAAAATCGATTCATTAAGCCCCAGTGAACATTTCCTAAATAGGTGCACCTTACCCATAATAGGGAATTTGGGGCTCCCTCTCAGAGCGAGGCCTATGAAGGGAGCTTGTAAGCAAGTGCCTGAAGGCCATCCTCTCATGGAACCCCTACCTGTCAGGAAAGGAGTAGGGGTAGGATTTGGTGCCCCATGACATGTGAGCTGAGATGGAGGCCATATGGTGCAGACACTGGCTCTTGGGTTAAACATTTCTGGAAGGCTCAGGACAGCCTTGGTGGCACAGAAACCTCCAAAATATTATGGATTTGGGGGCAGAGGCAAATAGTTTTACAGCTGCAAGGAAAATCAGATGAGCACTGGCATCACAGGCCCAGAATCTAACCTTTTAGCAACCCCTCACTTGGACCAGAAGGGTTTTTTTTTATTTTTTTTATTACAGTGACGTGGCATTTGAACAGCAATCTCTCCATTTACCACAAAGAGGGCTAGGGTTTCTTTGATTGTCTCTGTAGACTATCCCTCTGTGCCTCTGTAGCATGCTTTATAAAGCCAAAGCAGAAGGTCTTTCACCCCCTAGCTGTGGGCTTCACTAGTCTCAGCCTCCTCCAAGCGAGACTGTCTGTGGCCAACTATACTGTTGATGTCTACACTTTAGTTGCTAACTATAACTGGAACCCAGCAGCCCTCGCGGCAGCCTTCTTCCAAGGCTTTGGCAAGGATATCAAGAACCAGATGGGCCCTTATGAACTACTATATTATCTAGAGCAGTGTTTGTAAACTGGCAGCCCGTGGGCCACATCTGGCCTGCCAGAGTTTCCATCCTGCCCCCTGATGGAAAATAAATGGACGTCTATCGAACATGATGGCTAAATGTATGTTCATACATGTTTTTTAAATCAAATGAAACAAGCCTTCAAACACCTCCCGGTTCACTAAGTGCTGTCTGTGTGCATGTGAGAATTTCCTTGTGGAAATCTCTATTCTGTCTCTGGAGCATTCTCCGACTAAATCGCATTTGGGCTTTTTCCACCACGCTACCTTTTCGACTGTGACACCTCTTACTGCCATCACCAAACCATCTCGTGGAACCTTCCACCTCACCGCTGAAACCATTCAAGCCTTCAAGTCTCTATGTAACCACTTCACCACAGCTCCCATTCTACTTTATACCGATCCAGCCAAATCCTTCGCTGTTGACGTGGATGCCTCAGATATGGGCGTAGGGGCCGTCCTCTCACAGTGAGGTCCAGACCAGAAGCTGCACCCATGCGGCTTCTTCCCAAGCAAATTCAATCCCATGCATCAGCGTACGGGGGTGGGGGACCAAACAGCTCAACCCCAGGCAGGCGCAGTGGGCTATATTTTTTGAGCAATTCAACTTCTACATGTTCCTACCATCATGATAAAAAAAATACGAAGGCTGAAGCCCTCTCCCGGGTACACCAAGCAAAAAGCATCCTCATGGTTTCCGCTCCTGTCCTGACTACACAAACCATCCTGGCTCCTCTCTGGTGGGGTTTAGAAGTCAGAATCCACCAGGGGTACAGACAGGAACCTCTTCCAGCTGAGACTCCACCTGGACAACTTTTCGTCCCCACCAATCTGTGCCATGCATCCCTCCAATGGGCTCACTATTCAGCCATGGCTGGCCATTTGGGTACTGCTCGCACCCATGGCCTCCTTCAGAGAGCCTTCTGGTGGCCCAATATGGCTAATGAGGTCAAAGAATACATTCAGGCCTGCTCTCTGTGTGCCAATCAACCATCAACAGGGGAACTTTAACCTTCACCAGTTCCTCAAAGATCCTGGTCACAGATTGCACTGGACTTTATGACTGGTCTCCTATACTCCTCAGGAAAAAATACCATAATCACTATAGTTCCCACCAGACTCCTCACTGCTGAAACCACCGCTGGTGCTTGAACATGTAATCAGATTGCATGGGTTTCCCAAGGACATCGTTTTGTACAGAGAGCACCAGTTCACGGCCAAACTATTGTGTGTATATTGCCATCTGGCCAACGTCTCCACCAGCCGCTCTTCCTGATACCATCCTCAGACTATTGGCCTGAATGAGCAGACCAACCACCAACTGGAGCGCCTCCTCCAATGCTTCGTGGCTGATTGTCAGCCCTCCTGGGCTCGCTACCTCATCTGGGCAGAATTATCACACCTCCTCTGCCATGGGACTCTGAGGTATTTCACGGATTCATGCCTCCGGTGTTCAAAAACCAGGATCCAGAAGTTTACCTACCGTCAACCCAGCAGTTGGCCTGCAGGTGCCAGTGGCTCTGGGACCAAGCTCATCATGCCATCCAATGTGCCAACGCTCACTATTATCTGCAACTTCGCCACAGACATCCTCTGGGACGGTTGTTCCATGTTAGTGACAGGGTCTATCTCTCAACAAGGAACATCAACCTTCAAATAGAGAGCAAGAAGCTGACTCTATGTTTCATTGACCCATACAAAGTCACCCATCGCGTCAACCCTGTCACCTTCGGACTGCAGCTGCATGCCTCCCTCCAGATCAACCCTATGTTCCACCACTCTCAATTTAAAACTGTGCATTTTTCTCTGCTGCCTCCTGCTCCTCCTCCGCCTTGGGTCATTGATGGTGGTCCTGCATACACGGTTTGGCGGATCCTCAACAATGCCGGGGCCTGGGCATCCAGTACCTCGTCAGCTTGGAGGGCTACAGTCCAGAAGAGCTAATTTGAGTTACCAAGCAGTTCATCCTGGACGACGACCTCATCCAGTACTACCATCATTGGGTATCCTCCCAGCCTGGACCGTCAGGAGTGGGTCCGGGAGGGGGGTGTGCTGTTACACGTGCCAGGTCATGTGATGTCATTAAGCACCAAAATCAACTCATGTAAGATATATAAACAGGAAATAGGGTTTCCTCTGAACTAGACACTAGGTTTATGTCACTACCGACTCTGCACATTCCTCAGCTAAACTCACATGAGTACTCTGGTGCCCTGAATCATTTATATACCTGTCTGGGGGCTTTTGAGAACATGGATTTCCTGGTCGAAATCTCTACTCTGTTTCTGGACTGCATGGCTCACCTGCTCATCCATTTGTGTCTGTGTTTGGGCTTTTCCAGCATGCTACAGTTGGGCTTCATCTCGACCTACATCTTTCGTCTGACTCCATGACAATCAACCAGTTGTGGGAGCACAAAGACTGAGTGTGCTTTAATCACTTGAGTTAGCTAGCACCTTCAGCTGGGATAGTCTGTAGAGCATCCAGCCACCTCTGGCAACCATAGAGTTAAGAGACACGCAGTTGTCCCGCCTGGAGCAGGAAGCTCGAAAGAGGGAGGCGTGGTTCTTTTGTAGTGTGTCCCCTTGTCACCTGTCTCTCATACCCTGAACTCTCAGGAAAATCCTCTCAAGCCAGGGCGGTCACCAAACAGATTTGATTGTCTTAGGAAGGTCCTATTCTATCGCAGTTCAGAGTTTAATTCAATTGTCTCCAAGTAGAATTAACCGGTTCTGATTATTGATCCGTATCTGGTATGGTAAAGCTCTTATCATGTGGGTGCCATTAATATTGTAATGGTCTCGGCCTGTTATATTGCCAAGTATATTGTTGTTTGAAGTTTACTTGTTCTGTAAAAAGCATGAGTTTATAGTGCTAAAGAGTCTTACATTTTAATATTGTGTTAATACTCAGTGTCACCCAGTCACTGTGAGTGAAAAAACACAAAACCTCTTGTTGCCTCGATTGTACACTCTCTGTCACTCACAAATTCTCACCTCTATTATTCTGCATGTAGACATAATATGTTCAGAACTTTTCATCATACAGAGAACCTCTAATCTAATCATTCCACAGCATTCCTTAAGAACACTAAAGATCCAGAGCCGGATGTTGTTTCATGAAACTATGATTTTCCTATCATAAACTGTGCAAAATCATGTAAAAATACAATCTGCTGACAGTCTGGCAGAACAGATATCGGCCATTACCAGTTAACATCTAATCATCTGAACTACATAAATAAATAAAATGTGCCTTAAAAAGATGATAATGAGTGATTAAATGAATCACACAGCCATGAAAGTCTCCAAGCCAGCACAAATTACACAGAAGATGTAACACATGCAAATGGTCAATTGTATAAAATTAAATAAGAAAACTAGACAGAATTCTGCCACTCTAGAATTAAGCAGAATGCTAGGCATGCTACTGACAGCAGAGGGTGGCAGAGGACCAAATCAACTCAAGTCAAGTCAATTAGGTTCATTTCAGCCATACACGCAGTACATAGTTATATGAAACATGGTGCAGCATAACACCAATGATTAGAACACCACTACTACATAAGTACAACAAAATATTACAAACAGAATAAAATGTTAAAAGAGAGCAAGAGAGAATTATAGCAAGAAAAACAGTAGAGGCAATTCATCAATTTTAGGATGAACACAGAGTTGATGGTATGGAAAGGAAAAAAAATAATTTATTTTTTCAGCTGAAAGGGAGAGTAACATTGGGGAGCTGTTCCCGCTCAGCTGGTCTCTCTCTCAGTACAAACATATCACACAGAAATATTAACATTAGTTTCCTCATCCTGAAGAACAAGGTGTACTTTTTCAAGGACGCTGAATCATCATTGAAGAGACAGTTCCCTGCAGAACAGAGATAACAATAGTTAATTGCACACACGGTTATATATATTTTCAATTATCCGCCATTACTCTTTCTCCCTTTTGATTAATCTCACAAAACAGTAAAAGCAAATAGACTCATGTAGAAACATCCGGCAAACCATTTGTCTTATTCAGTGTCATAGTGCTGCCTCCTCCCAGAAACAGGGAAAAAACTATTCCATTAAGTGGTGTCGTCCGTGCGTTCCAAAGGGTGTGGCTGTAGTGGTGGGACATCTTACACTTCTTCCGGTGTTTGGTGCATTATCTGATGTACTACTATAGCAGGGTAAATCACATCACAGCAGGGATAACAACATCCAGTCAAGTTCATATGTTTAGGGTGTATGGAAAATGCTTTTCTGTCACACACCCACATGACTCCATGTAGAGAACTGGGACTTATAATGTGGCATGTGAAGGTTATTTTAGTGCCATTCGGCAGGTTGTTGAAGCAGAAGAGTTCATCTTATCCAGTACCATCACATAAATCTGACACATGGAGTTTCAACCAGTCTGAATAATTGGAACACAAATATGTATTTCTTACTTGAGCTATCACAGTTACTACACCTGCACCTATCCACTTGGGCTGTCTTTTAACACGTCTACTGCTGGCGAGGCACGTGATGGTTCCTTCATGACAGTGCTCGTGTTTGGAATGGCAGGCTCGCCCAATCAGTCCTTCGCTCACCACACTGGGACTTGGGGTTATTGATAGGTGTGTCAGCCTTATTGAAGTGAGATGTGCTCTTTCTGCATCACTGACCATTGCGTAATAATAAAAATAAAAATAATACATCTTATTTGAGGGCACGTTTTAAAACCCAAGGTCACCTTGCAAAAGAATAAAAACAATAAAACAAGTCATTAAAATAACAAAACCATAAACAAGTTTTAATTGTTGACAACAATGAAAATCTTTGTTTAAATGGAATAAGCCAATTTGAACAAGTGTTGTTTTGAGCTGTGACTTAAATCAGGGAAGAGAATCTATATTCTTTATTACTGGAGGAGATGAGTTCCAGAGTCGAGGAGCAAGCTAACTGAAAGTTCTGTTCCCTCTGTCTTGAGAGAGCAGGAATCAGTGGCAATATGAAGCAGGTCACACAGATAAGTAGGGGCAAGGTTATGGATGCACTTAAACATAAAAAAATTAAAATGTTTAAGTTCATCATAGCTTCTATGGGCAACCAATGAAGCTGTTGTAGTACTGGGGTGATGTGTTTTGTTCAGGAAGTACAAGTTATGACATGATAGGCAGGTTTCTGGCGGGACTAATTGGGGAAACTAAAAAGAAGAGACTTGCAATAATAGATCTTGGAGGTGGCAGCAGTAAGGGATAGTCAGGAAGGGACAACTTTGGTTAATGTTAAGAGAAAGTAGACCAGATGATGTAATTAATTTGAGACAGAAATAAGAGCGTACTATCCAGTATGACACCCAGGGCCCAATTTTCAGGTTCGATTGCGCATTGTCTGAAGTCTGAAACGCAGGAGTCTTTGGGGGAGGGGCCAGCTCAAAATGCTATAGTGCCTGTAGGAAAAGTGAACATCTTGCCTGGCACATAGTTCAAATGTGTTGTCTTAAATGACTAAATTAGTCATGGGTGTGTTTGGGGCATAGCATGCAATGAACCAATCAGAGTTCACACTCTCACTCCCTTTAAATACCCGGCGCATGTTGCATGGCGTGCTGTGTATAATGATGGCAGATTTACTTGGACAGCAGGAAAGATTTTCGATGGAAGAAACAGATTTGCTCGTGCGTGAGGAGAAGGCACGGGAGCAATTGATCTTCGGGGATGGAGGGAATCCTCCTGAACCCCAGTTAGTAAAGTAGGTATGGGAACAAATTTCAGTGATTGTTTCCTCGTTTTCCGATAAAAGAAGGACAGCCCAACTGTGCCTTAAAAGGCACAATGACTTGAGGAGGTCCAGTTGAAACCGAGATAACTGCGGGAATGTCTGAATTGGCCAGTATGAAATAGTCGTGACTGGAGCCAGGATAGTTTGCTAAGACGTGTGTGATTTTACAAGTACCATCGCAAACTACTTGGACATTGCTGGAATGGGTTCCCTTGCGATTTATATAAACCAGAGCATTCTCTGATGGGGCACGTAGCTGCACATGCCTGCAATCTATAGCACACAGTACACCAGGGAACCCATACTATATTCCTGTCAGACTAGACCTGATGTGACTGCATGTATAGCCGAACTTACAGCAAGCTGTGTTATGCCTCCAGTTGGACTAAGGGAGTTCTGAAATGACCCAGTAGCATAGAAGTGCAGTGCTTTCACAGCGATAGGAAGGGCATAGGGATGCGATGAACGAGATTCCAGGTCATCTGCCAAAAGGTGACAGATGCCTGTGACGACTTGGCGGGATAGGCGCATCTTGCGCCTACATTCTTCCTCGTTTAGGAAAAGATATGTTTGCCTGGGCCGGTATACCCTCTCCCTCCTATGTCCCATTAGATACTCCATCTGGAGAATATGCGAACAACAAGCGCAACTATCTTTAACAGGGTAAGGAAGACATATAAATGCAACATATCCAACCAAAATATGAGCTTACATGATTTCCTGGTGATAGAGGTTCGTGTTTCTTGACAACCTAGCTTGAAACGTGTATTTATTCACCTATGTGTCCGGCACTATTGCTCAAATAGCCTGTCAGTTACTTGTTATTCATTATAAGTGATTTCTCCAATCAGTTTTGTGAGTATTATATGTGTTTTTAAAATAATCATGGTGTGATGTATATGATATACATTTGAATTTTATATTTTGAGGACTCCATAAAGTTTTCCTTTACATGAAAATGTTTTTTACTGTGCCCTGCTGCTCGCTCCTGCTTATGAAAGAAGCAGCGTGTGCGCGCATTGTGAACTCTTCCATATCCCAAAGCGTCAGGTGTCCATATGATAGCCTTTGAACAATTCGCGAATGATTACAAACCAGGTTTTTTGTGGTCAGTGGCAAAATGATTTTCACTTCTCATAAAATAGCAAATTCGCGCTATGAGCCACGCCACACCCCTTCTTTTCAGTGACACGCCCGACACCACGTAAAGCCATCTGCTATCTTGACAATGTACATTTCTGCCGGACAAAAGAACGATGTGCTCGCACGAAATAGCAATGATGGGTTGCGCAAGTCGCGAAAGCACGGTGCGCTGTGTGCATTAGCGGGTCCCCAGACTCTTTACCTTAGGGGAAGGATGGACGGGGAATTGGGTTTGTAGGAAATCTAAAGCTGGGTGTCATCTGCATAACAATGAAAATTTAAAAGAAGCAGTTTTCAGAGATGGAGGAAAAATCCCAGTGTTAAGGGACCCGTAAATAATAAAGGTTATGAGAGGAGACTGTGGGAGAAGTTCAAGCTGGCAGGTGGATGAAGTTCCTACAAAGGGTAAGTTTTCTGTGGAATTCAGCGATTTTGAGAGTGTAATAGACAAGAGAAATTTCTCAGATATCTTCAAAATCTGTCAGAACACCATTGTTATTCCAATGTACTTGGAACATCATCCCTTGGAACAGCACCATCATCCCTGTGACGCAAAAGTCATCCTGCCTCAATGAAAAGCATCCTGTCACATACACACTCATCATCATGAAGTGCTTTGAGAGGCTCATTCAAAGCTTTTTATAACTCCACACCTCCATATCTCTCTGAACTCTTACCCAACCGCACATCTTACCATACTCACAGATCTTCCAGATCTACTCGGTGTGCCCTTAGGGTTTTCGCAGTTTCCTCCTGAATCAAAAAGTGGTTTTATTCTGATTCTGAGTGGTGGTTCTGTCCACACCCGTGACCAGTCTGGTAAATAAGTCATTTTGATGGATTAAGTCATCGGATGGTGCTGTTCCAGTTAATTAGACAATAGCCTCACTTGTTAGTCGAAGAAAAGTTGCGGAGGTTGTTTTATTGTGCATGAGTATTGATCAGCTTTGCAGAGCGAGATTTTGCCACTGCAGGGGTCAGGCATGGTTGAATTAAGCATACATGAAGCTGCTTAGACTCACCGCTGGAAGAGGTAACAAGCAACTGGCTAGTAGGTGCAGTCTCGACAGATGAGCTGCCGTTTTATTCAAATTGGCTCCATCTTGATGTCACCAGGGACTCCCTGTCCAAACAGTTCATTTTGAAAGGGCCTGAAACTGTGAAGAATAGAGCTGGTGAGTTTTATTCTTAAGCTTTCTTTTTATCAAATCATTATTCATATGTTTATTATTATTATTTGTCATGTCTGCCAATGCAAAGAAGGACACAAATGTAGGAGTACAAACACAAACATTTTTAATGATAATTGAGGGAGAGACTTAGGCAGAAATAGTTTTTAACTGAAGTGGTCTGATTGGTCTAGTCAATGCAAGTGCCATTCTCTGCTGTGTGGGTGATGATGTTCCATTTTGCTGAACTTAGACTTTTAATCTTGATACACAAGGGGTTCAGGAACTGGAGCTCCATGACGTGCAGCAGCCAACAAAGAGGAAACCAGCCATGAGATGTCAGCCTCACTGGTTCCTTCTGTTGCACAAGGGAGAGAGACGTAGAGAGCAGGGCTTCAGCTTATGTCTTGTACTCCATGATGGCAACACTTACAGAAGCTTCTAACCTGTAGTGTCAACAAGAAGCCAGAGGCCAGCATGAGTTTCCAGAAAAATTAAGCTGGAGAGCGTTCCTCTCTAAGCACTGAGAGTACACCGGAAAGAAAGCCAGAGAGCACAAGTGTCAAACATGAGGGTGGAAATGAGGGATTGGTGAAGAAGACAGCACACTTGACATCTGGTAATAATAGAAACACTAGAAGAGCCTAAACAATGAAACTGAAACAAGGTTAAACATGAGGGAGTTGAGACAGCTGACTCTAATCCACTGCTGCCTATGCAACACATTTAACCGGCACCGGTCAGAATTCCAGTGACGAACACCTCTGGGGGCATGACAGAGTTACTATTATTATTATTATTATTATTATTATTATTATTATTATTATTATTATTATTATTAATATTATTATTATTATTGTATTATTTCTTAAGATTATTATATTTTTTATTGTATTTATAAAATTTTTTACTATTATTATTGGTGAAATTTGGCACTATTCGTCTCCACATCTCATCCTATAGTTTTTGTAGTTTTGGTAATATTGCATTAATAAAATAAACATTCAAGTTCAGTGTATTACGCATGTGTAACTTTTTGATTAGTTGATCATGCACCTATGATTGATCATTTAAAATGTATAATTTCCCCAATACACTCGCACCGTAGAAGGCATGGCACACTCGCCACACCCTTGAATGTGCACCCCAGCTGCCCTTTTCAGCTTCCACAGGTAAATTACGGAGTGAAAGGCATGTATCTGTTTGTTGTGGATTATAATAAATATAAGTCTTTATAAAGCTTATTGATCAGTGGATCAAGGGCCTTGAGAATTGATCATTCAAAATTGATCATTTTCCCAATAGACTTACTTGAGGGGAATAGTTGGCTGTTGTGATGTCATATCACACTGCAGGCAGAACTACGGAAAATGCTGTGACCTGAATGAACCAAACACCTGTAAGTTTGAGGGTGATCTGGCCATTTTTCACTTGAATTGACCTTTTTCTGCTGTGTAGAGTAATTTGCAGTCAGGACGTAAAACCACACAAAACATTTTAATCAAGCAAACTTTTTGAATTTGATTAATTGAAATTATTTCTCTATAAAAACCAAAGGTGATTCACAGTTTATAAACAACTGTGAGACGAACACATTGACTTACCTATGTGTTAATGACTCTGGGAACCACTAAGGAACGCATGTTTGTCCACCAGAGAGAGTATAAATACACACAGAACTGTTTGCTCCAATACACAGAGGTACTGGACCTTCACTGTTTGTCACATTCTCACTCTAATTAATGTAGTTAATGAAGCTTTTATTACATCAAACCACTGCTGTACACTGATCACACTGACTATTCTGAACAAGGGTGACTTCATGGAAACTCATGGATTATTCCAATAATGTTACGTACTTATCTCTGGAAGGTCATATAGAGTTGGAAAAGTACAGATTTGTTTATTTTATAATCACTCTCACAGTCTACATACTGATTGTTTGTTGTAATGCTGTCATTGTTTCTGTCATATTTACAAAGAAACGTCTCCATGAGCCAATGTACATTTTAATCGCTGCTTTACTCTGCAATTCTCTTTTTGGAACAACTGCTCTTTATCCTAAACTCCTGAGTGATTTATTATCTGAAAAACAACTTGTCTCTCGCGAGGCTTGTATCTTTCAGGGCTATTTGATCTATACATATTTTGCCTCAGAGTTCACCCTGTTATCCGCAATGGCCTATGACAGATATGTAGCCATATGTAAACCTTTACAGTATGCAGATCTTGTAAAAATATCAACGGTCAGAAAGCTGTTGTTTATGTGCTGGTTTGTACCATCCTGTGAAAATGGGATATCAATGATTTTTACTTACAGACTCAAGCTGTGCAGATTTACATTAAATAGAATATACTGTAATAATTATGCAATTGTTAAATTGAGCTGTGAAGACACATCTGTAAGTAATATATATGGACTGATTCTTTTGGTAATCGCTGTGTTTCCTCCGGTATTCTTTATAATCTTTTCCTATATCAGAATACTTCAAGTGTGTTTAAAGAACTCAAAAGAATTCCAAAGAAAAGCTCTGCAGACCTGCTTCCCTCATCTTTTCATTTTCATCAGTTTCTCTGTTACCTCATGTTTTGAAGTGATTAACAGCAGGTTAGAAGGAAATGTACCTCATGTTTTTGCCATGATAATGTCTGTTGAAAATGTAATTATTCCTCCCCTGATTAATCCTGTAATTTATGGATTACAACTCCAGGAGATTTGGAATAGGATCAGAAAACTGATTTGGAGAGAGAGGGCGCTTTTAAATATGTTTTAACTGAAATTCTTAGAAAACTGTATACTATGAGGCTTGATTCATCTTCTACTAGAGATCTGATTTTTTTTTTTATGATGTAATATTTAAATGGTTAAGACCCTTTAAATAATAGTTAAGCAGGATAAAATACAAAATACAAAAAAACAGGATACAATACAAAAATAAATTTGTTTCTTTACCTCCCTCACAGGAAATATGATTGTCTCACAAATTGTCCCCCATCCTCTAACACTGTTTAGCATTGCTTCATCTTTGACCTTGACTGTAAAAGCAAATGTTAGCAATACCATCTTCTTGCTGCTAAAGTTTCTGCTGATGTATTACACAGTGCCTGGTGTTGTATCTTGACGTATTCTTCCATAATTCCATTGTATACATCTGTAAACTATTAAAAAACATGTAAATCTATGTATCACCCATAAAGTAGTGTCAGTCAGTTTCAGGATTGCTCAAACAGGGCCAGAAATTTTTACTCTAAAGTCTCTGAACAGCTCATTGGTTACCTGTTCCTGTGTGGTTTTGGGGTGCCTGTGTCACCAATACCCAAAACCACCACTACTGGTTTTCATGCAGCATAGAAACCAGTGATAACATGCTAACCTTTCATCTTTAAAAAGGAAATAAATTGTGCTAAAAGCAAAGTAAAAAAGCACAACACAAGATTAGACAAGCCAAAGTGGTTAACTGTATAGAACGATAGACAGCACAATAGAGAGAAAAACTCCGTATTTTTCAGGTCTCTCTAGTGAAAGTGACCATGCTGTCTTCCGTGAACACACCACAGCTCACAGTGGGCTATAGGCAGACTGCTAGACAGGCCCCAGCCAGCCGATGAAGGCAGCCGAGGAAAGTACACACCAGCAGCCATTGTGTAAATGAAGCTCAGATTCAGATTCAGATTTTATTTGTCAAATACAATATCATACTTAGTACAACATGCAGTGAAATGCTTTTTGCAATGCAACGCCCAGCCTTAAGAAACACTAGTAGAAAAAGTTGGAAAAACATAAGATGATGAGGATGGTTGAGATATGTAAGTAGATAAAGTGCAAATGCATCACCAGAGCTGTAAGG
>JBBMFX010568650.1:0-15054 GCA_037832545.1 Rhabdalestes septentrionalis | reverse complement strand
AGGCGTGTCAAAGGAAAAGGAAGTGTTTTCTCCCCCCCCCCCCCCCCCCCCTAATTAGCAGTCAGTAGTCTCCTAGGTAGAAACAGCCCTGACTGTCCCAGGTTTTAGTTTTAGTAAGCACTGAATATAGTGTACTGATGTAAGAATAGGAGGCAGGATGAGTTAAAATCTTATGATTTGTATTTTGACCGATATGTAATTGAATAAAAAAACATCTTCAATGTAATCTTCCTTAACATTTCCGTAACAATTAAAAAAGTCACTCACCTCTTCCACTGTCATTGTTCTGCAAAGGAGAAAATGCAGCACTGGTGCTTATAAAGGCTGGCTAGCCAATCATCTTTCACCACATGCAAAACGAAACCAGATGAACAGCCTGGTGTCATATTACAATCATGATTTTTTTAGCTTCTTTGCTTTAGAAAACGTCTGGGCCTGTTACAAAGAATTGAAGTAAAAAACGGCAAAGATCAATAAATTAATCTTTTTTCTGTTTAAGTTAGAGTCAGAAAACCTTACTGATTCCACAGGAAACGAATTATGTTGTAACTGCAAAGACACACAGATACACAGAGACAAAAATTATATGAAATACAGAGTATAAATAAATCCAATACAAAATCTGTGGGGAAAAAAATCTAACACAATACCCTATGTACCCTTGATGACGTTTGCTGTAGAGACAATTGCTGCAGTACAAATCCTATAGATAAGTAAGTTACAGTAACAAAAATAGTGGTTAAAGATCTATTATTGCACTTAGTAATGAAATTCAAATTGTAAACTTATTTCACATATTTAACATAATGTTTTAACACCCGATAAAGACACAGCACAACATCACACATTATAACACAATGATGCACATAGTCATACTCATAAAGAGAATTGTTAAACGGGGTAAAAAAAAATTTGCACAACAAAGTAGCAACTGACTATTTCACAGATTATTGGTGAATTTGTGATAGAGAGAGGAGCTGTAGAGTGTGATGGTGGTGGGAAGGATGGATTTTATTTAAGCTGGTGAGTGGCAAAAATTTACTTAAAATTATTTTCCAGACATTAAACAAGAATGGCTTTGGCTTTTTCACACAACAAAAGAAATTAATTTCAGAGTGTGATTCGGCTCAAATGGGCTCAAATGGGAACAGAGGTAAATACATTAACAGCAGCAGTGTCTAGTGTACAGTGGGCAAAGCTGAATGTGTTTGTGATGTGTTTTATTCCGTTTTTTATTGTATTTAGTGTGAAAACATCACTCTTGGTATGGGAGTTTACTTAGGGATGCATATTTTGTGAGAGAATCAGGTGAATTGTATGGTGTGTGTCCCTTCCCTGCCTTGCAACTGTAGACCCCAGGATAGGCTCTGGTGTTTTATTCCGTTTTTTTGTGTGTTGTGCGAAAACATCACTTCTGGTATGGGAGTGTACTAAGGGATGCATCATTTTGCGAGAGAAGTGGAAAAAATTTACTACTGTGTGTGTTTAGTAGTGTAGCCGTCAAAGCAGAAAATAGCAATGATGGAGCTCTTGGTCAATCACGCTCCTGTTAACTGGAATTTTTCTCTGTGAATCCACCTGGAGAAAAGGTCAGGTCCAAAAGGATGAACTACTAGAACTAATCGGCACAAATAAGTACAGTACATCATCACTCCTCTCTCAAATGCTTCTTCACTGGGCTTGCTGGAACTTGGAACTGTAAAGCAATTGCACTGTAGTATCATTGTCAGTATGATTGTGGGGAACTGCTACGCTTTCCAGGAAAGCGAAACTTTCCAAATAAAACGTGGGTTGAACATGTCATTACTATTTCAATATACTAGAATGTCAAGATTTATGACCATGTCAGTGAGGACTCTTTTTCCATGAAACACACTTCTCAGCCATCATGTTCTGTTTGAAGCTGTTATTCATCAGTAGTATTAAAATATTACTGTGCATCATGTGGTCTTCTTGTGTGTTTTTACTGTAATACAGCAATGATAGTATCCAGTGAGGGTCTATCTATAACTAATAGTTAATAACACCTATGATTAGCTCACACACCCAGCACCACATCTGAGAGCCTCTACTCAGCTATAGTGATGGAATACACATTCTTAAATACAAATGTTTCTACTCCTTGATGCATTATGTAGAAGCTCTTTCAGTGTCCTGGAATTAGAATTTTCTCCCCACAGGTTGGTGTCGATTAGCCTCCGAGGTCTTAGGTTTCACAGTCGAAAGACATGCTCATCAGTTCTAAATTGCAGGTATGAGCATGTAAGTGAATGGTGTGGTGTATGTGTGTGTGTGCCCTGTGGTGGGCACCGGGTGTGTCCCTGCCTTGCACCTGTAGACCCCAGGATAGGCTCAGGGTACTCATGACCCACGTAAGGATTACGCGGTTACAAAAAAATGAATGAATGAATAGACCTGGAAATACTAAGGAGTTCTAATTTCTCACTCAGTAGGTAAACTACAGTGCTGTGAAAAAAAGTGTTTGTATATTTCAGAAATATTTGCATGTTTGTCACACATGTTTCAGATTATCAAACTAACTTAAATATAAGAGAAAGATAACCCAAGTAAACACAAAATGCAGTTTCTAAGTGATCGTTTTATTTCTTAATGAATACAATTATCCAAATCTGCATGGTCCTATGTGAAAAATACTCCCTCTCCTTGCACAAATTAACTTTAGTTGATCACATTGTTTGGAGAACTGAGTGCAATTTCACTAGCTACACCCAGGCCTGAAGAACCATGAAATCACTTAAAAGTAGGTTAAAATATCCCAGAAAAGAAAAACATCATGCCAGCAGCTAAAAAAATTGTTGGTAGGTGTATGTACTGTTACATCTGGTGTAAAGGTGGCACAGCATTTCAGAAAAAGAACATCATGCCATCTGTAAAACCTGGTGTTGGTAGTGTGATGGCCTGGGGCTGTTTTGCTGTTTCAGGATCTGGAAAACTTGCTGTTATTGATGGAACAGTGATTTCCTGAAGGAGAATGTGTGGCCATCAGTTTGGGACTGCAAGCTGAAGCGTACTTGGGTTCTGCAGGACAATGATCCAAAACACACCAGCAAGTCCACATCAAATTAGCGTAAAAAAGCAAAATGAAGGTTTTAGGGTGGCCTAATCCGAGTCAGGACTTGATTCAAGGGCGGTTCATGCTAGGAAAAGAGTGGGCCAAAGTTCCTCCACAGTGATATGAACGACTCATACCCAGTTATCGCAAATGTTAAATTGCAGTTGCTGCTACTAAGGGTGGCACAACCAGTTATTAGGTTTGGGGGGAATTATGTTTCACATAGGAGATTTAGATAGTTTTTTCCTTTATAAATAAAATCCCCACTTGAAACAGCATTTTGTGTTTACTTAGGTTATTTTTGTCTAATTATTAACATTTGTTTGATAATCTGAAATATTTAAGAGTGACAAACATGCAAAAAAATCATGCACTGTATAATAACTAAACATTAGAATAGTAAACCATAATTTCTTAGGGCCTATTGAGTCTTACAGAGCTCTTACATAATTACATACTAATCTATGAAAATGAATAGTATTACAAAGTGAAACACATGGCAATAGATGAGGGGTTACATTTACTATTATGGCACTTACCAGATGCTCTTATCCAAGGCAAAGTACATTAGAGCTCAAGTTGTCTATATCTGTTCTTCAAACCTAAATAGTTACACTTAAATCAATACCTGCTATTTTGAAACTCTGCAGTGGAAGAGTCTTTGCTGTGTCAAAGCAGTGTGGCATAGAAAACATTTCAGTTCTTTTATGCCAAAAAATTGCTTCCAAAATAGGCTTCAGAGCTGTAGAACATTAGTTTTGCCGTAGTATTCATATATTTTAGTGCACTAAACCACTGATCACATACTACGAAGATTAATATACAGTATATAGTTTGTAGTATTAGGGTATTGCACACTCACAAGTGAAAAACGACACAGCCCAAAATAACTGTAATTATGATTTGTTAACCAATTCATGCAAAATATGTATGAATAATTCATGAGCCACACTTCACTAATGACACCTCACTTAAGCAAAAGGTTTATGTTGGGGTCTGTATCCCATTTTGAGCTAGAAATGTTTTTATTTGCTATTAATATAAAAAATACAAATTATATTTAGTAATTGTATGGAGTAAAAACAAACATTTGTTGACAAAAAAACAATTACCCATCACTAATGTTAGCCAACACAGATATTTAGCCACATGTTCACTCAGAAACCAACTAACATTCATGTTTTTTTCTTTAGATTTGCCAGAAAGCCTTTGCGTAATAAAGAGAATAATATATCTGATACACTGCATGTGTGGTTCAGACAGGACTGCAGTCTGCTTGTTCCATCCTGTTCTGTCTGTTTCTATCTTGCCAGGGCTGTTCTGTGACTTTGTGTCAGATTGTTGTGTAAACTGCCTTGTGTGTATGACATGGAACTTGTTTAACAGTGTAGTGAGCTAGTTCAGTAATTTGCACAATGCAGTGCCAATATTTAGTTATTAATACAGCCACAACACACCATGTTCTCTGGCTGCACTGCACGTTTGGTGGCCTTCCAGTTCAACATCTGGTGCCCCACGTAAAGAGACTTTGTTTGTAAGACTGCCTTGTCCTTTCTCAGTACTGTTGTAAATACTACATGGTATTTGTCAATAAGGTTCAAGAGAGTAAATGAGGTTTTTGTGGAATTTTCCACTATAATTGACATATTTTATCAAGCTTTAAGTGCTAATTAGTTCACCCAACAGCTCTGCACAAGTGTATTAGTTCAGATGTCACTTGAATAAAAAGAGAAAAAAATGGTCATCATTAAAATAGACAATGGTGGTCACAGCGCCCTAGAGTCACCCTGAAAAGACGGAAGACATGAAACACCAGTAAGGATTTCTTGTGGAAATAATAATTCCACAAGAGAGAGTCAGAGAGAAATAGTGCCCCCAGTAAATTATTTTAACACACTGAAGTGCATGTCCTGAAGCCTGACCAAACCCTGACACACAACTAACTTGAGTAGGTTTCCCTTTTCTTGGAAACCACGTGCATTCTTTCGTTCACTGGGAACCTTTAGGCACTCTTCCATGAGTGAAAAGCTTTTCTGTCAAAGCTGCTTTAGATATAGTTTATTGTCTCATCATTCTTTGAGTTGAATACCTAACCCAGCTGACTTGTTAGCTATGGCCTGGTTTTCATGTTTCTTAAAGATACATTTTTAGAATCCTAGAAAAGTCCCATTGAACTTTACCTTCAGCCCTAAAAGATAGTTCTGCTTGTTCTTTGTCGATTTCCCAGTTGTTAGTTTGCACCTCCACTGTTGGTTATGCATTACAAATAATAAAAAACAAAGACCTCTTTCCATGTCGTGATGACATTTCAATCAGAAAGTAGTGATCCTCCTACTGGCAGCATGTGCACTCCATGCCTGACAAACAGATAACAAACAAAAAAATCTCAACAAATATTAAAAATTGAAAATATGTGAAAAAAAAGTATCATCATCAATAATTTAGTGAAATGAGAGAGAGTGAGATGTGGGAATGTTACCCTGTTTAAAAATATGGTGCTGCCTCAGTGCTGGTGGACACTTCTTTAGTGCTGTGGTTTCTTTAACTTTATCAGCCAAACCTTTAGCCAACTGGTAGTGTCTTCAAAAGGAGCAGGTGATAAAGACCCTAAGAGAATTGTATTTAATGGTTCAGGTTTTGTAACAATTAAGATTTTTTAATCCTGTTCAAATCAATGTACTCCATTTTCTCGTGTGCTGCTGGTACTAATTAACATACCAAAAAAAAAAAAATCTGTTTCTGCTTATAATGACTCATAAATCAAGAACTAAAATGGACTACAATTTCGCTTAGATGATTAATTACATGTTGTGTGTATTTTAATTGCTATTATTCCTAAAAAATTAAAACAATGGAGAGAAGAGGTAAAAGTTAAATTCCCGACATTGTTTGTTTTATATTGTTTTATAAATACAAATAGCTTTATACACTAGGCTTTTTTCCAAACAGTGTTCTGAACTGATTAAATTGTGATTAAACATAAAAAAGTAATTGCTGACAAAATGGTAAATCTTAACTGATGATTTTCGAAAGTTTATTTAGCTTTTTTGATGTTGAGTTCACCCTATATATACACACAACCGAAACATCAACATTCAGGCACACTCACTCACCAGTGAATTAATCTCTAGGTGATGGAACACACTCAGACCAACATTGACATTTTAAAACCTCTTGAAACACCCATCAAAACAATGACACGTTCACTGCTATGCTGAGGACCGTCCACCAATCTGGTCAACAGCAGTCTGGTGGACTGAAACAGAACAATAACTTGTTAGTGGATGCAGCTAATAAACTGTACAGCAAGAAAGGGGATTCAGTCTGTCACCGTACACCTGTACTGTGGAGCGATTAGGTAGCTGTTTCTAAGAAATTTATGAGTGAGTGGAAGCCCAAAGTGTTTCTAATGAGGAGACCAAAGTGTTTTTAGGTGTGTGTTGAAAAATGTATTTGTCCAATAGAGGGATTCTGCTGGGAAACCATGGGGGGGGGGGGGGGTCACACAGCACACATTTCTAGAACTTCTAGATGGAGTCCGTGTTTTGGTGGTACTAAATGATATTTAGGAGGACTTAAATAATCCATCCATCCATCCATTTTCTTCCCCTTTATCCCATGACCTAAAAAATATTAGGTTTTAATGTTATGGCTGTGTATATTACATATTACTATAGAAAATACTATAGTAAAACTGTGAAAACATTAGACAAATAGTATGACCTGCTTTATAGCGTTGATCACTGACTCTGCTCCAGGAGACCTGCGTACCATGAGATACAATTCTGCACAAATATATCTGTATCTGTCTTGCTGTCTAGTACTATGTGATTGAATACAGTACTCAATGCTTCTTTAGTTAGAATCTTAATAACATTGACAATAATAATTATCTCCCCCAAAGTCCTGAGGCCCTCATCGCGAGGAAGGTGACAGTTTCAAGCTCAATGAGGAAAATAGATTACCGCAGAGCTTCCTAAGATCTAGCCACTTTGATGCATCACAAGACTAGCAAAAGACGCACTAGTGAGAAGGAAGGCCAACAGGACTAACCTGTTTTGATGATGGAAAATCTAAATAAATTGATACTTGCTCAGATGTCTCCCAGGATAAAACGGTCCACACTAGTAGATTAGGCAGAGGTCTACAGGTGACAAATGTGCTGCAGTCTCCTTAGGCTACAGGTGGTCAAAAGCACTGACCCAAGTGTGGCTACTGCAATGGCTGCTCAACTGAGCAGTGGGTCAGCACAACAAAGCCAAATATCTAATGTTGTTTCATGTGCTCATCAATAACTGCCACATGAAATGGACACTTGAAATCATCACTTTTATCATGCACACCTATTTCACAAACACACAAAACACAATACATTCAAAAACTGCACATAACATTCATAAAGTAATACCCCAACATTTAGGTTACAGGACAAAGAATTGCAGATCAAAGGTGTATAATAATAAAGATCAGCGATATCCCACCAACAACATCAGATGAAGTCAAACACCAAATTACAAGTGATTTATGGAAACTGAGACAAGAAGACAAAACAATCAGCAGAAATATGAAACTTTACCACGACCAGTTTAAAAACAGAAGAATCTACCAAGACACCAGTGCAAAGACAACATACTTTCGACCACAATAGTACAGAACTTTGATAAAACATTCACACAACAATGCACAAAGACTACTAATACCAAAAGAGGCCTCATCCAAAAACCAAACCTACACAACACACAAATAAAACTACTGAAAAGCTTCATCCACACAAAACAGAGGATACCAGCATTACACACATCCATATTCTTAGCAGACACATGTTACACTTCACTTAACTTACACAACACACACAGCAGGTCAGAAGATCTCATAGCTTCATATGAGAAGAAACTAGCATGGAACAAGAAAAGACTTCATGGCAGACACCCTTATGAGCTCAGCCAGCCTTCTGTCGATAAACGACCTTCGAACAGCTGGCTGACTCATGGAGATCTTTTCAGTGAGACTGAAGGGTTTGTTAGTTAATCAAGACAGAGTGATCAATCCCAGAAACTACAGAAAATACATAATCTAGGACACAAGCATCACAGACACCACCTGTAGATACTGTAACACCGTGCAAGAAACAATACAATATATCACTTGTGGCTACAAACTACTCACACAGACTATTCACTAGTTCTCGAGGCCGGTCTTCTCGAGACCATTTTTTTTGTCTTGGTCTTGTCTTGGTCTCGAATCTATTTGGTCTTGGTCTTGTCTTGTTCTTGTCTTGGTCTCGGACACAGCGGTCTCGAAAACCATGCACGCTTATTTTCTTCATATCGTAGCGTCACTAGAAAGGAATGATGCAGGTCTGCCATAAACCAGCGTTTCTCAAACTATGGGCTGTAGCACTGCTGCCGGTCCGCGGAGCCTCTTCTGCACCAATCAAAATTCAGTCAAATCCAGCTGTGATATCAGAGCTGCAGTCACTGCACGCCCTGCCCCGCACCCTCGACTTTATGGTCTGCCCCAATGTTCAATATTCCTGCTCTTGTCTCTTTTACTCCAAACCTTTCACAAACACACACACGTTAAGAGAGCTATCAATAAATCATGGCGTGTTCAAAGCAAGCAAGTCTGAATTCTTTCTCTCTGAGGCATCCCCCAAATAGTGCCTTTCCTCTCCACGTATCTGTGTGAGACTACTTTTCTGAACTGGCAGTAGAACTTAGATTCTCTGCTCGATAATGAACCTGGCCCGAGACGGCCCGGCTTGGGTCGGGTCGGGTTCATTTTTCCCGATCTCAGCTCTAACTGGCAGCCATGAAAACAAGACACAGGGACAGAAAAACTCAGAACGCCTCGCTCCGAGCGGCTCTGTTAGCATGTCTTCCTCGTTTTGACCAGTTAGTGGTGAGAAAGCAGACACACCCATCACATTTAAGTGTTGATAAAAATGTTGAGTTGTCAAATAATCCCTGAGGATGACTAGACCTGTAATTTAATTAAGGTTTAAAGCCAATCTGCATGTTCAGCACCATTTGGCAGTGTTCAAAAGGGTAGTTTAAAAAAGCATAAAGCAAGTTCAAAAAAAGCATGAGCAGGTTTAAGCAGCCTTGCACTTGCAGTGCATTATCGCAAGAGTGCCCAGAAAGCTCTGAGCAGTCCAAGCTGTCAAGCTGACACATGCAAAAAAGACAAGGGTCTCAAATGTGTAAAATGATATCAATACTTTTGTTGTAGTGCCCAATATTCACAGAAATGTCCTTGTGCCAGTTAGGCTTCTGACCTGCATCTGTCTGCAGTGTGACAGTCAATGAGTATGCTAGTATTATTTTAGGGGATATATGATTAAACGTTTTCATGCTAGGGACATTTTTTTTGTAAGGTTTTATAGTGATAAGGATAGTGTATTTCACTTGTGTATGTTTTTTTTTTGTCATGCTGTCCTGTGGTCAGTCAGCACAACAGACTGAAAGAAATAAAGTCTGTTTACTTTGATATGTTTTCAATCTTTGCCTTCTCGGCATGCACGTGAATCCCACTGAACAAAATCGTTTTTTCTTCCCCGTGATCGCTTTACTCCGTAAGGGTTTATTGTCTCAGTCCAATGAACCTCGGAGTCTTTTCAATTTTCTCTCTCTCTCGAGCTCATGTCTGTGGAAACAGATAGAAGGAGAAACACTTGAACTCCAGTCACTCAGTCTTCCACATGAACGCCCAATGGTCGCAGGTGGACCTGTGGTTGGTTGCATAGCAACCTAGCTGATGAGCATGTTCTTTAGCTGTGGGGCTATGTCACTACCCGATTAAGACCGGAAACCTGATTTTGACTATGCATGTGCAGAAATACGCCATTTCCTCTCGCTACTGCTTTAGGGTAGCGGCTTCTTGGTTTGGGTTATTACACACAGTGAGTGTGTGTGAGAGAGAGTGAGTGTGTGTGAGAGAGAATGAGTGAGTGAGTGAGTGTGAGAGTGAGAGTGAGAGTGTGGGAGAAAGTGAGAGAGTGAGTATGTGAGAGAGCGAGTGTGTGTGAGAGAGAGTAAGATTATATGCAGAGAACAATATAAAAATAAAATGTCTGCTAAATTGTCTATGTGCAGTGATTTGTTTTTGTAGGAAACACATGTTATTCAGTTGGTAATGTGTGGGGAGAAACCTTGAGAAGTAGAATGTGCAGCCCAGGTTATAGCTTCAATATAATACTTTGATTAATAAAAAAAATATTTCTGACAAAATAATACAGTATACATTCTAAATTATGCTGATGAATACATACCATAGTCATTGCAATAAGTCATTTATTTAAGCTTGTGTGTAATAACCCAAGCATGAATTTTGAACAGAGGTAAATCCAAGAAGCCGCTGCTGTAAAGAAGAAGTGAGAGGAAATGACGTGTATCTGCGCATGCATAGTCAAAATCGGGTCTCTATCGGGTAGTGGCAGGCTATACTCCCAACCACCTGTCTCTAATTTGTGCTGAAAAGGGTAAAGTGCCGCTGGCCAATGAGAAGGCTTTGCTGGGGTGGAGTTGGCTGTCACGTGATGTCAACTGGAGGCACTTGGGAAGAAGAAGATCTGCAGAAATGTTTAGGTGTGTGCCATTTTAGCAGATGTTAAAAGGATGACATCGCCAAGTAAAAAGGTGAAGGTGGACGCAGCAGAAGAAGCTGGGGTTGTGAAAGGCTACGTTCACTGTGTTAGCCAGTGAAAATCTTGGCCAAAAATATAAAATACAAATGGACCAAAAATAATTTCCTGATGGCATGGGCTTTGTCATAGAGAAGCAACGGCTGTTTCAGCAAGTGGCAAAGTCTGGCAGTCCTGTATAGCTGTGTAATGTTCAGAGGCCATTAGGTATTTGAAGGCCATATTTTGTTGAATGATTTTGAAGCTTCAAAAGAAAAAAAAACCAAAAGAAAAAAAAAGAAATGACAGTAAATGCTAGTTCATTTGTGCAGCCGGACAAGGTCTGAAAAATCAGACACTGTCGTTTTCAAAGGTTCATGTAACTATGGTGTATGCAAGCGCATTCCTTAAAAAAACAATGAGCAACGTATATTTATGTGAAAACAGAGAACACATTTCAATGTGTTTATAACAATACATTTGCAAATTAAGTTGCGTAATGAGAAACATTGAGTACATCTGTAAGTAAATGACAGTGTAAAGTCGAACATATCGTTTGGTACATTATTAATGTGTTAATGAGACATTGCATGTGTTAATATTCATACTGTATATATTAGCATGGAGTGGAGAAGGGTATGATGTCGTTGCAGATCGCGGTCGAGGTTACAACAGTGCCTTTGTGTGTTGAACACCGCCTTCATCGAGCCTGTACCAAATAGGCCAGGTCTACGACCTTCAGGATCACATGAAAGTAGGTCAAGTGTGTGTGTTTTAATAATGACACTGTTTGTATTAATTGTTATGATTTGTTATATGTGTGTTATGAAATTATAGAAGAACTATAAAATACTGTACCATTTACATTATTATAATGAATAGGAATACAAAATTTTGTGTGCAAGTGGCCAATGCAAAGACAAAATAAAAGAGAATTGAATGAGTAGTAAAATGTTTACATACAGGAATTACATTAATCATATTGCTCTTGTCCCTTTATTAGGTTGGAGCAGTGTTTTATGGTAGGAGTGTACAATGAGGTTGGCATGAAGATGCAGTAGGTTATATTGTCCACTTTACAGCTTTCAGCCTTAAGCCTGTTTCAGAAACCCATTATTTCCTATGGCTTGCGCGGCGCAAGAACGGCGTCGCATTACGTCGAGCTCGACGTGGCACGGCGCGGCTGGGAGGGCTTGTGTGCGCACCGCAGTCAAAGTTGAAATTTGTTGAACTTTGACCGCGCGCACTGTGATGAACTTTCGCGCGACCAATAGAATCAAAGGATCGAAGCGGGCTAGTGTTCGGTCTGCCCCTTCAAAACACAAACACACACACACACACAGCGGGTATGGAGATGTAATGTGCATCAGCAACAACATTTATTCTTATTGCTGTTATTATGAAAATGTGATGTAGCAGACAATCTATGTTAAATTCTTCTTGTGAAGTGATTTTTACCAGCTAAGTTGGTATCAAAGTGAGATTAAAAAACAGTATGGATAAACTTCCTTTAACCATGAATGTAAAATATAGTCTTCTTGACCTGCCCCTTAAATGAGTATTTAAGTGGCTCTTGAAAATCTCATACCCCCACAGGCTTTATTCTTCGTGCTAACAGAGCTAGTGCTAACAGAGCTAGTGCCTGCAGAGCTTGTGAGCGCCAGCCGGGACAACAACAGAACAGGAGAATTTAGAAAAACACGCCCACTTTTTTGCGCTTGAACACAACTGGCTAATTTGTAAGAGAAAGCGTAAGCCCCGCGGTGAGCGCAGCGCATGCCACATTCGGTCTGAAAGCCTCATTCGATTGATTAGAAGTAAAGTCATATGCTTTTTTAAGTTACTGTGTCCTTATGAGACAATACAGCTGTCAATGACTGGTACCTTTATTAGCCAGAAATGCTACAATTACTGCAGAAACTGCAAGAGACATTTTGGAACCTGTATGGACCCATGATTCATCTAGAAAACAGTCAAGTTTGAAAAATCATGGATTTGGGTTACATCTTGTCACATAAGTACATTAGGGATGCGACTTTTTGGCAAAAAAACTATTCGAAAAGCGAGGAGAATGCGCACAAAGCCATGACAACAGAGAGCGTGAAAAAGTTATTTTTCACAAACTGTTTAATCACACGACACAAATCACAGTTCCAAATCACAGTACAGTAAATGAACAAGAGCAACTATTAAACTATATCTAGATTATTTCAATTTAAAAATTTTTTAGAACTGCCTAGCCAATAAGGCTAACCCCGGTGAAACGGCTGACTGATGGCTGTGCATGGTAGTGGTTGATCTGTAGTATGCTAGCTTCATATGACACATTTTGCACTGAACTGCATTGGCATTTAACATAAACTAGTCCCATACGGAACTTTTACTAGCCTTAGGTCTCTGCATTATTCATGCCGCACGGTAAAATTCAAGAAAAAAAGTATTTAATAAGAATATTTCATTCATTCAGATCTAGGATAACTTGTTCCCTTAATTTTTTTTTTTACCAGAGTGTATATATACAGTACATACATATTATTTAAAAGTCAAAGTCAAGTCAAAGTGAACTTTATTGTCATTTTTTCTATAGATGGGTACACAGAAAATCAAAATGGCAAGGCTCAGGGCCCACAGTTTAAACACGTAAGATGTAGTTATGTTTACACACAGTGTAAGTATAAGGATAACAATATAATATGAAAAAAGACAAGAGTAAAGAAGACAAGAGGACAGATTTTTCTTAGGTACATCAGGGATAGTGCAAAGTGCCTTTCATGACACTCAAGGTAACTTTACAGAAGTTATAAATGGTAAAAAATCTATACATTAAATTAGGAAGTGATTCTAATAATTTTTAAGAGTAAATTATATTACAAACAAATGTTTAAAGTCATTTTTGAACAGTGGATTGTGTTCTTCTCAGATGTTAAGGGAGGGCGTTCCACATTGGGAACCTTTTTTATACAGAAACAGGGCTGCACATTATGTACAGAAAGAGGGCTGCATGTGCGGTCCTCATAACATTCTCCTTTCAGTGATTCTGTAAAGAACTGGAACAACTTTCCAGAAGTCACATGTTTGTTGGTATGTCATGCATCCGCCCGAATACCAGACTGTCAGGATTTTTTACTTATTATGCATCAAAAGACTTGATGACACTTCATTTTTCCAGAACCAGATTTTCAGCTACCAAAGTTTTTCAAATGCATGTATTAGTTGTATTAAGATATGTCTCTGAAACACTTACGACTGTAACATGGTCATGTAAAATGATACATAATAAAGACTTCATATAATATATAGGATTTATTTAGCTTAGACATCTTTAGGCCAGAGCACTCACTCAGTTGTTTTTTGATTAAAAGGCTTAGGTTTATGCTTAGCAGCACTTCATTCTTGATTCCCAACAATTTACTTCTGAAAAAAAGTAAAAAGAAACATTAAGACATGATTGCAGAATGAAGAGAAAATCTTCAAAATGTACAGGAAGAGTCCCGCACATCTTCTATGCTGAAGGTGCTGCGCAGTGTTAGAATATAATGTCAAATGCATGCCTCATCTTGTTCGGGCTGTGCCCGTCTAGGAAAGAGGTGCATGTGCAGACATCCTTTTCTTTCTTTTATGTATTTTTTCAAATTCCAAAACAAAGAGACACGAGGGCTAGAGCTCAAACAAAGATATATCCAGAATGGAACATAAAAAGAGAGTAAAGTGAGGGTGGACTGACATCTAACTGCAAAACTTAAATACTATGTCTAATAAAGTACAATCTCCGTACTGAATTAACTAAAACATAATGACAGTGTTTCAACATTAAAGAGTCCTTTAACTGAACTCCAAGGCAATAGCGGGGATGGCAGAGGTAAAAATGACCCCCATGATGGAAAATGAACCATAACCACTGGTACAGCGGTCGGGCGCGAGCAAGGGCCACGGTGGGAGCAAGGGCCTCAGAAACTGGAGCCAGAGCGGGAGCAATAGCTTCAGGAACAAACACCACAGCGGGAGCCAGGGCCACAGGAACAGAGGACACGGCGGGAGATGGGGCCTCAGGAACAGAGACCTCAGGGACAGGAGCCACAGGAACCGGGATCTCAGGGATGCAGCTGGTTGGAATTGTCCAGCAACTCATTGGGCCCGATAATGCACATGGCGCAACGTGCTTTCGTCACTGGCGCAACCCATCATTGCTATTTTGAGCGCATTGTTTATTTTTTCCGGCAGAAATCTACCTTGTCATTATAGCAGATGGCATTGCGCTGGGTAGGGCATGTCCCTGAAAAGACGGGGTGTGGCGAGGCGCATAGCGTGAATTTGCTATTTTATGAGAAGTGAAAGTCATTGCGCCACTGACCAGAAAAAA
>JBBMFX010568624.1:0-15057 GCA_037832545.1 Rhabdalestes septentrionalis | reverse complement strand
TTCGCCTCTCTGGCAGAATTATTGGCTGCAACCCGACCGAGACTCTGCAGCGCGTCCTCCGCACCTTGTAGGTGCCTGTGCAGATCTGCAGATCTCCTCATAAAGTTCTGGAAGACACACGTTGCTTTCACACACTTCTCCACAAAATCCATGGCCGGCATTTCGCTACTGGAACTGCCTGGCAGAAGCCCCTCCCCGAGGCGAATTTGACGCGCGTATGAAGCGAGTAAACTCAAAATGTTCAGGTGTCCAACTACGCGCGAGTAGCGCGATTTTGACGCGTCATTCGCGTCTGGTGTGAACGCTGCTTAACAAGGTAACCTAGTTAATCTAATTTACAGATTAACCCTTTCACTAGTTAGCATCATCTCTAATCTGTAACCTCTCTAAGATGTGAAATGTAACTATGCAAGGTAACAAACGATTCTCCGTGACTAATGTTTGATAGACATTTAAACTTTACAGAGCTCATAGAAGCCTCAAGCAGTAGCAGCAGAAGCAGGTCTCAGAGTCTAGGAGTGCGGCAGAACACTTTTTAAAGAGAGACCATATAGGACAGGCTACAGAGGGAAGGCTTGAAGGGATTGACATTGCCTAAAAGTGGCAAATACAGCAAATCACAGAGAAAAACTGTGTGAGGTTTAAGGTGGTGCAAAATTAGAAGACGGTGCTGTAAACACTGCACTTTATTGGCAAACCCCCTCCCCGTGTGAGGTTTAAGGTGGTGTAAAATTAGAAGACGGTGCTGTAGAAGACGGTCCCCCCCCCTCCCACACACACACACACACACACAAACACACATACACATTTAATAGCACAAATCCAAAGCCACATATTAGCCCATTCTAAAGATTCATTTATACTGGAGGAAAAAAAATGGAAAAAATGTACACTTCATGGTTCAGATTTCAGGCTTCAGTGTGAGTAACAAATATTTGATCTCTTTCAGTACTGAGGCAAACGGGCCGGCTTACGCCACCTCAGCACACATGACTGTAAATGACAGCATAATCAAAAGTCATCCAATGAATCAGTAAATACAGATACATACAAACCAGATACATACAAACCATCCCTGAACTCACTGTGTTTGATTTATTAGGCGTATCTCTGGGCCTCCAGGCAGTAACTGTTTTGCAACACCCATGACCCCTGGTGAGTGAAGCTTTGCCTTTTACTACTAATCTGAACTTGTATCTCAATCTCAGAGCCTTTGGGTGATCCACATTGTAAAAACCTGCTGGAATGTTTGGGTGTGGATTTGTTTGTCTTTTACTGTGGCATTAGTAGGTCCCGGCCAAATGGACGTACATTGTTTTTTTTTAAATCATACTCCCTAAAGCACTCACGAACAGGATGTGATGGGATACAAGCAGTGGAAATGTGTGTTCGAAACAGTGTTAAAGGATAATAGTTCCAAATCTAAAATTTTGCCTGTATTTTGACAATATCAAAAGAAAAACACCTTAAAACACCTTTAAGTTTTAAGGTTGGCCACTTCTTTACCATAAGAAGACACGTGTAGGTTCACTGGTGTGCGTGGAGAGAAAATAAATTTGTTTTTGTGTTGTAGACATTTGATTCTGTTGACCACCACTGTGTAGAAATATAAGTCTAAGTTTCTCTATGACCAATTTTACATCAAATCCACTCTGAATTACTTTGACATTGGCTTAATCACTAAATTATATGGTGTGCGGTCATTTTGAATTACTTTGGTGGAAAAAATGGAATTATACAGAGGCCCTGAGAGTCAAAACGCACCCACATTTCAAAAACACACCCACATTTCAGGAAACGCACACACATTTCAGGAAATGCACCCACATTTCAAAAACGCACCCACATTTCAGGAAACGCACCCACATTTCAGGAAATGCACCCACATTTCAGGAAATGCACCCACATTTCAAAAACACACCCACATTTCAGATACCGGAAAGGGTGGGATTACACTTATTGTTTGTGATTGGACAGTACCAATGTCACTTCTGACAATTATTCCTTAGTAAATTCTTGTTTGTTCACTGTTCACCAAATTCACTGTTCAGACTAATGCATTGGGACACCCGGGTGGGGTGAACAGATTTAGGCTAATATTTCTGGGGGTGATTTATGTGTACATTAAATAAATTAACATCCACAGTTATATTAGACTCAGTGACACCTTTCCAGGGACCCCTCATTTCCCATAATGTCAACAACGCTGAAGTTTGCTCCTTATTCAAAAATTTATTTCCACCTTAAATCCTGCACTCCAGGCTGCAATATCGATATTTCGCCTGTAGGGAGGAAAACTTTTCTGAGATTTACATTCAGAATTATGTTGCCTTTTTATACGGACTTTCAGAAATCCATGTAGAGAAAATAAAATCTTTGGCCATGATCTCTTTCCACTCAAAATCTCTTTCCACTCTAAACTATTCTGTAACCTTAAATCCTAGAAACTTGGCTCATAAAACCATGAAGAGAAATTTCCAAGCATGAAAATGCTTGAAATGCTTTGGTCCACCGAAAACGCACTTGTTCAGGTCAAAACGGGATGTGCAGGACCAGTGTCACTTGTTTCTTGTTTGGACCAACCCGTTCTTCACTGTTACATTCACATGGTAACTTTGCTTATGTGCACATTGGCTTATAATAAATGGTAAATTCTTGGCAAGAAAGAAATGGGTTAAATGCTTTGGTCCGCTGAAAACTCACTTGTTCAAGTCAGAATAGCAGGGTGCGAACGGCGGGGGAGCAGGGGGGCGGGGGGGGGCTGTAGCTCCCCTAGTGGTCACATGAGCTCTTCTGGAAACATGGTTTATGTCATTTTGGGAGAGGTCTAAAATATTGATATGAACAAAGAAATTCCATTTTGGTCATGGGTTTCCACACAGGTGTAAAATAAATAAAATAAAATAATATTTAGAGCTTATTACTAATGAAAAAACACGCCTGCTCGCTCGCTCGTGGGGGTGCTGCCTGTAGCTCCGCCCACTACCTACTCCCACGAGCTAACTCCCACTCCCACGAGACCGTGTTATAGTTCGCACACTGTGTAATGTGAAATATGTAATGACAGTGTACATTTTCAAGGTTAATGATCTTTTGTTTACTGCTGCTAATAATAATAAAACTGCTTCTACTGCTAATGCTACTAATAATAAAACTGCTTCTACAACTACTGCTAATATTAATAATAATAATGCTAATAAATATAATACTGCTACTAATATTTCTGCCTATAACTACTACTGCTAATAATAATAATAACAGTAATAATTACACTAATAATGAACAATCGTTACACTTCTGAGTTTTGGGAACAGATTTTCCTGTACAATCTCAGAGATGTGTTGGTGTGTAAATTCTCTTGACTCTCTCACACTGACTGCTGGTCTAACCTGAGACTGGAACAGTGAGTCATGTGGTGGCGGATCCCTGGCACGTGTGCGCAAGAAGTCTCGCTGAGGCCCAATCATCTGACAGAGTCATTGATTCACTCTGCCTTCATGAAGGTGACTCCTCCAGGTTAAACAAGTTGAATCAGTTTTAAACAATCGAGTTTGCTCTCCTCTACTACTAGATGGTCTACAAAAGTATTGGGACGCCTTACCGTCACACTTACAGGGACTTGCATTCAAATACATATAAATAAATTTGGATTTGGTCCCTCTTTGCAGCTACAACAGCTTCCAATGTTCTTAGAACGCCTTCCACAAGATTTTGGATTTGCTGTGGGAATTTGTGCCCATTTATTCTGTAGAGCATATAGAAGGTCATGCACTGATTTTGGACAAGGTGACCTGATTCACAATCTGTTCCAGTTTAACCCAAGGGTGCTGGACAGGGTTGAGGTCAGGGCTCTGTGCGGCCATTCAAGTTCTTCCATAGTTAACTGATCCGGCTATTCTTTAATGGAGCTCGCTTTGTGCATTGGGACACAGTCATGCTGGAAGATAAAAGTTTCTTCCCCACATGTTCCACACAGTTGGAAGCATGATGATGTCCAAAATATCTTGGTGTCATTAAGTCTATGAATTATTAAGTTTACCCTTCACTCAGGGTCGTAGCACCAAATTCTGGGCCCTATGTACAAGCAGTGGCCATGGCCCCCTTTAAGCTCGAGGTTCACAACTACCTACAACCTCAAGAGTCCACTTTACACACAACTACAATGCCCCTGCCTTCACTGGAAGCAAGGGGACCCACCTGAATTCAGTAATTAAGGGGTGTGTCCCAGTACTTTTGTCCATATAGTGTCATTTCTAATTCGGCCAGTCATTAATAAAGCCAAACCCTTTCAGTTAGCTTGATGGAATAATAATAAATAACTAATTTCTCTTCACTAAGAGTGCAAGTGAGAAATGAGAGTCAGACCAGGCACTGTGTTTCTAAATATTTTATTTAATAATTTAAATATGCTGCTAAAACCTGCAGTTAAAAAAAAACTTTCTGAATAATGTAGTAAATATACTGATTAATGAAGGAATTAGTTAGTGACCAGGTAGGTGTTTTAAGGACTCAGGGGCCAAATACTGGGAGAAATCCTCACATACAAATATTAAATAGGAAAATAGACCCTGAATATATACAACAGACTAAGTACATTAAAGAGATAAATAAGTGAATAAATATTATATGTTCTAAGGCCCTGAATACAGTAAAGAGATTAAGTTAAATACGTTGTGTTCTAAGGTGCTAAGTACATAAAAGAGATATGCAAACATTAAATAAAATAAAATAAAATAAAATAAAATTATATTTATAAAGCGCTTTTTACAACCAGGTTGTCACAAAGCAGCTTTACAGAGTCCAGGTCCGAGCCCCTAGTGAGTAAGCCAAAGGCGACAGAGGCGGGGAAAACTCCCTCAGCTGGAGAAAGAAACCTCAGGAGGAACCAAGACTCAAAAGGGGAACCCGTCCTCCTCAGGTCGACCCGAAAATAAGACAATAGACTCTGAATATATACAACAGACTAAGTCCATAAAAGAGATTCAGTTAAATAAGGATAAGAAATGTTACATGTTCTAAGGCCCTGAATACATTAGAGATTAAGTTAAATAAGTTGTGTGCTAAGGTGATAAGTACATTAAAAAGATATACAAACATTAAATAAGAAAATAGACCCTGAATATAAATAACAGACTAAATACATTAAAGAGATTAAGTTAAATAAGTGAATAATTGTTATATGTTCTAAGGCCCTGAATACAGTAAAGGGGTGGAACCAAGGAGGGATCCTGAACGGAAACATAACTCAGGGCAGAGTAAGAGAGAACTGACAAAGGTGACGTTGTTTCTGGTCCCTCTAAAAGCGCCACTACAAGTCAATACTACGGCGGGAGAAGGGTGGAGGTGGGAAAACAAAAAAGCCTCTGGGACCAGGCTTCCCTCTGAGAGCCCCTACCAAACAGGGCGAGGACTCCTTCAGTCCGGGCCTCCCTTTGGGGATCCCCTCCGATGTGCAGAAACAGCTTCAGGTAGAGGGGCCGGGGCGGGAGCCACAGCTTTAGTAGTTCCCCCAGATATTTTTAGGGGGGCTTCAGGTGCAGGGGCTACAGCGGGAACAGGGGCCTCAGGGAGAGGTGCCACAGGAACTGGGGACTCAGAGACAGGAGCCACTGGAACTGGAGTCTCTGGAGTGCAGCAGGTAGGAGCCACTGGGACAGGAGCCTGCAGCTGTTGATGGGACGGTGTAGGAGGCTGTAGCCGTCTTGAAGAAGGCACTGGCTGCTGGGGCTGCTGTAATGATTCTTTGATCCCTGGCCTGTGTGGAATTTGTTTTCCTTAAAATGCTACATAATCTTTGTGTTCCATGTTTTATCTATAGTATTCATTTTACATTATGTATTGTAGTTTATCTATATTATAATGTAGTATAAATTTTCACAGACTAAACGGACGCATTAATAAATTAAATGTTTGTCGATGGTCTTAGTTACTCCTCTAAAAGGACACAATTAAATACATGATATAAACTTGTTTAAATAACTTCCTGCAAGAGACTGTATCTGTTTTTCTGAACTAATTATTGGAAAAGTTACACTAACTCTTGAACTTGACTATATAATCAGAATTAAATAATCAGAATTAATTTAAATTGGAATATAAATTATATTCGATTCTAAAAGTAACTAATTTGCTGACAAATTTAATGCCATTGTTTACCTACTCTAATAAAGCAGACATATTACTTTTATTACCCACACACTTCAAATTACATCATTTTGTCTTATTTTTGGGCTATTTATGGTAAATTTTTTCTTGTAATTCTGTGAACATGCTATTATTTTACTTTATTTAAGCAATAGAGCTTTCAACACTCAAAATTAACTACTATTTTATAATTGAAAAGAGAAAGGTAAGAAATGAAGAGAGAGAGAGAGAGAGAGAGAGAGAGAGAGAGAGACAGTGAGGGAGAGAGAAAGACGGAGAGAGAGACTGACAATGAGTGGCACCTGCAAGCAAAAATGTAAAAAAAAAAATTCTCGTTTAAAATTCAGTTCATCTGAACAAAATAAGAACATTTTAACTAGAAGCAGTAAATGCTGTTAAGGAGCAGAATGTAAAAGGATACATTGGTGAAAAGGATACGGTGGCTCAGAAGAATCCGGGTGGTGGACCGCTTCGGGGGATAGGAGTCTCAAGGAGGTGTGTCTCGTTGTTCTCAGACGAACGAACGCACCCGTCCTCGTCGATGGTCATGCCTCGATACGTCTGCGAAGACTTTTGCTGTGAAGAACACAAAGAGAACCAATGAATGAACAAAAACCTCTTCAGGGCAGGAACATTAAGTCTGAATATCCAGGTGATTTGACTATTCATTCAATCTGACAGTAAATGAAGGGAAACTCTTACCTGGAACCCCGAGTCCACCACTGTGGCAAGGCTGGCCTGGGACGTCCTGAGGTTCACACAGGCTCGTGTGATCTGGGTTCCACAGCGTTGACAGAGCAGAGAAAATGTTTTTATAAAAATCACTCAAAAACTAGCAACGCTGATGAAGAGATCCACTATTCAAACTGATATTGGCTTTACTCTGATGCAGGCCTGAACCTTCACAGTCCCGCAGAACTGGGGAGCGAGCTGCAGATCCTATAATGGAAAAAGAGCTTCATTCAGATCATTGCACGGATTGGATGGAAGTGAACCGAAGTCATATTTGTACAGAAAAACTAAATGTTCTTATAATTCAAGTTAGAACCATAATTTGCAATCTATTATATATTGTACACTACAGTGTCTCCTCTCTTCCTTACCTCTGGGAACACTCTGTAGAAATTATTAGTGAGCACCCACCAGTGCTCACTCTCCAGACCGGTGTAGACAGACTGGTGCAGGAGTGTCACCTCCACCAGCTGCGGGAATTGAGAGAAGTCTCAAACAATAGTGTTTTATAGAGACACTTTATCATTAAACAATGAAATATGACTTCGTCACTCATGAAACCTAAACAGGTAAGAACCTTGTCATCACACGAGAAGGTTTCGCTCAGGGTGTGAGCAAACATCCTGTGAGCTCGCTGGACCGTAGTGCAGAACTCCTGCTGGAGGACACAGACAGGATGAAGACTTAAGAAAACATTGGAACCTTCCTACTCAATATGAAGACTTGAGAAAAGTCAGACATGTTCTCTTAAGGGCAGAGAACATCCATGTTGTGACACAGCTGAGTCTTACCCTGAATGTGACCAGGGGTCCACAGAACAGTGGAATGGATGTCACCTGACTGTCCAGCACAACACACTAAGAAAGAGAAATATATTGTCATGATATATAAAATCCAGAGGTCAGAATGATACTTTTCAGTCAGATACTGAATGGTGTGTAGATTAAAGAAAGGATTAATAATGAAATAGGACAATGGATGTAGCTTGAAAAAATCATGAACAGCCAATGAGGACTGAGGACGTAAATGAAAATGATATCAATAAAATGTAAATAAAACCTATGGAAACGAGCACTATGTAAATATAAACAAACACTATATAAATGTAAAGAAACACAATGGAAACGAACTATGTAAATGTAAACAAACCCTGGACGGGCCTTCATGTTGCCATGGCAACAGCTAGCACAATAATAACAACACATATTTTTTCACATTTCTCACACAATACTACACAAAATAGAATAAAAAATATATATTCAATCAACAGACCTGTATTCAGTACCGTAATGTGTAAAGTTTTAGAGGTGTTTGCTTTGAGACTGCGACAGAATTAAATTTTTTTAAAATGCGTTTTAGCGGCTTGACTACCTTTGTTAGCATCTCGGCTAACGAGTGTACGATCATAATAATAACAATAATAATACTGCGTAGCCATTTCAAATATTAGTGTGTGTTTTACTGCTCCAGTTATCAGATTAAAGTGTATCTGACCCTCAGACTGCTCCGTCCTGACAGCACCGACTGGGCAGTTCCTCTCCAGCTTGACCAACCTGCGGAGAAGATAAAAGGATGTTACAGCAGCCGCTGAAGCCGCAGTAAAATAAAGGACAGGCCTCAGACGGAGGCCAAAAGAGACACGAGGAAACTCCATGTCTGATTGATAAGCGCTGAGCAGAGTCTCCAGGAACAAGTTCAAGGGCGTCTGTCTCAGTGGGGTGTCTGTAAAAGACTGAACAAAATGGCTCCTCTGGACCTCTGTGGAACTCTCCAGAGTTCTGTTCCAGCTCCGTCACCAGGAGACCGAGTTCGATTAAAAATGTCCTGGAGAGCAGCGTGAAGACCGGGCTCCGTCCAGAACCGGGCCGAACTGGAGGGTCAGAGCTCAGGGGGGTCCTGCCGCCGACATGGACCAGAACCACACAGAAGATTAGCATCAGTGTCATTCACCAGGAGAATGTTCAGGTTTCAAGATACAGCAGAGCATGTGCTTTCTAATCCAAATAAAACAATCCACCATCTCCCCACAGGACCAGAAGCGCTGGATAGATTCAGGTAGAAACTAAACTGTAAGAAAGATCCTCATAAGGAGGTCTGGTGTTCACTGGCCCAAAACAAAGGTTAACTTTAGTAGGTCATGAAATTTACTGAGAAAGTTCCTATATGTTTGAAATATTTAAAAAAAAGGGGGTTATTAATATTTTTTATTTTTACCTGCCTCAGGTAAGAGAGAAAAAAACAATTGCAATTAAAATAGGTTTTGCAACAAATCCAACTAGTTTGAAAATGTTTGAAAATTATTTTGTTCATTCATTCATTCATTAATTCATTCATTCATTCATTCATGTGTTTTCTGTGCAGTACAGGCCTTGTTTTAAACCACAGAAGTCTTTAGTGCTGGAGAATTTGTCCCCATCAAGAAGTACGATCACTGACTCCCTTTCTCCCTCTCATCATCATCATCATCATCATTATCAGACAGTTCATTTTTACACTTTAAAAGTTACTATAAGCATTTTGATTGCTGTGTTCAATTATGAAGTTTTGAAAATCCCCAGAAATGCACCCAGTGATTTGAACAATTTTGATAAAAAACCATTAAAATGTTGTTACGGCAAATTCCAGCCCAATTTCCCCCCTCTCCTGCTGCCTCTAGCTCGACCAATACCTCTCATACACTGTGATTCACCACTGCTACCCACTTTCTTGATGGGCAAAGTGTTGAAGTGTTGAGGGATCACTCTCTCCATGCATGGCCGTGCAGCTGCGCTCAAGATTGAACCGGGAGACGCACAAGCGTCGTTTCCAAAAGGCAAATATTCTCCTTCAGAATCGGCAAAAACATTCACAAGATATCACAAGAAAAGTTTTTATTAGCCATTTTGGTGTTTTTTTCTTCCAAAATTCATTCGCTTCCTGCGTGCTGTGAACTGAAATGCGCTCTCTGGCTGATCACACAGCAGTTTTTTGGGACTCGGGAAGATGACGTATTTTTGGTCTTGAACTGAAATACTACATGTCTGCTGACTAGTGGCAGAGCTTAAAGCGTTAATTAATTTTTTCTGTGATTAATTAATGTAATTAACATGTTAAATTCCAAGCCCTAATATATATTTTTTCGAATCTGTATTTGTATTTGTTAAAAGGGAAAATTTGAATTTGTATTCAAGTAAAATTTGAATGCAGCGCGTGCAAACTCCAGCCGCCGCTCCCGGAGATATTAGCCGAATACTCTTCACCTCGCCTGGTTGTCCCAATATTTTAGTCCCCCCGAACGTGCTCGTGGAAACCACCAATCTCTGTGAAACTTCACCGTGAGATGTGGTTGTGTTTTTAAAATGTGGTTGTGTTTCCTGAAATGTGGGTGTGTTTTGTATATGTGGTTGTGTTTTGACTCTCAGGGGCACATTTAAGGGAAGAAACATACTGGGCTGGTCATAATTATAATGAATTCAGTGTAAGAACCAGAGAACCGATCCTGGCCATGCCTGAATCAGTACCATTCACTTTCACCATACACCCTTAATACCAGGCCTCTCAGCCTGGACAAGTTCTGTCTCATGCCATGCCTGTTTCTAATATTTGTCCCACAGTTTATACCACAGGGCTCTCTTCAGACTTCAGCAGTGGCTACCCAGCAGCCTCTTATGGACAACCATCTCTTCCACCAGGTGAATTTACATCAAAATAAAGGACATTATTAATGCATACTCTTGGAATACAGTGCTCAGACTTTTGTGTTTCTTCACCACAGGATATGGGCCCCCTCAGATACCTGAAGGGATGCCAGTTCCTCCTCCAGGTACAGTGTAAACCTGTGGTATTTTGGAATGCGATTGTCGGGGGGTTACTGTATGTGTAAAAGTGCGGAAACTTTTTGAATGTCCCTTGTGCCTTGTATATATATATATATATATATATATATATATTAGGGGTGGGGCTACATCCGAATACGGCATTCGGAAAGGCACAAACAATGTGTTTTTTATTCTGCCAAACACTTAAAAAAATATTTGTTTTTGGTAACCCCGCCCCACCAACACACTCGCATGGTTAGGGCACTCCCCCTGCGGTCAGAAAGTTGTGGATCGACCCTGAAGACCGCTACACACCTCTGAGTTACCCTGAGAGCTGTACTGTCCCCACACACCGCTCTGTAGTACACTCCCCACACACTGCTCCCCGGTACTGTCCGCACATTCTGCTCCCTGGGCGCAGAGTTCAAGGCTGGCTCTGCTTCACTTGGTGAATGTGTTTAAATGCAGAGGTCAAGTTCAGAAGGAGATTCGGGGGGGGGGGTGGACGGAATTTGTGCTGCATTTCAATTTTATTCGAAAACAAATACGAATAATTTTCTCTTTTAACAAATACAAATACAGATACAAATAGCAGCTGCCCTGCACACCCCTAATATATATATGTATATGTATATGTATATATAGGGGTGTTTATACTGTGTGTAAAATAAGTAATGAACAAGTCATCAGTTTTCTAAGTAAATATATTTCTAAAGGTGATATTGCCATGAAATTCTCGACAGATGTCCGTAACAACATATCCAATCCACACATGCAAAGAAATCACATCATAGTCATCCATAACTTAAGTCATGTGTAATAAAAAGAATGTATTATTGAAAGTATTTGACACATGAAGAACGGAAGGTGCGAAAAGGCATGGAGAGCCACGACAGCAGCTGAAATCTATCAGTAATCAGAAAGCAGTCCTGCCAAATTAATATGAGCTGGTTCAGTCCTTACTTATGGCCTATAAAACGGTGTCTCATTACCAAGGTGGCACACAAGAAACATCTCATGATGAGTAAAACCACAGAGCTCTCAAGATCCCTTAATGTTGCCAAACATGCTGATGGCATTTGTTCCAGAAGAATTTCTAAACTACTGAAGGTTCCACTGTTGAGGCCCTATTCTAGAAATGGGAGGAACATCATTTCACCATAAACCAGCCACGACCAGCGAGATTTCAGAGAGAAGATTGAAAGAATATCAGAAGAGTTATCCAAGAGACAAGGACCACTCATGGAGAGCTTCAGAAAGACTTGGAATTATTAAGTCTAATGTTGTAAATAAAACAATATGTAATGCACTCAGCTGTTGTGGCCTGTATGCACTCGCTCACCACACAAGCAGAGGCGTGAAGCCGTTCAAGATCTGCTGAACTTTTAGACACTTCTGTGCTATAACGGGAGAATATAGTCTGGTCGGATGCCATACACTCCATGTTTGGAATCAAAATGCACTGCATATCACCCAAAAAACAAAATACTAGCAATGTTTGGACGTGGAAACATCATGGTGTGGGTTTTTTTTAGGATACAGCACTGGGACATTTAACTGAAAGAAGGATAAATGGAAAAATGTCCCGAGACATTCTTGATAAAAATCTGCTGCCATGTACCAGGATGCTGAAGATGAAATGAGGGTGGATGGTTCAGCAACTGTGACTAGTTTCTCCAGACAGGAGGCGCAGAACAAAGACATATGCATGAAGTATTAGATAACTTTCAGTAACTTTTCAGTGTTTAATATTTTTCCTTGTGCCGTTGCATTTTATTACATGTAATTTATGCTCATCTATAGTTTGGTATGTGTGTGTGTGTGTTCTAAATGTATGTACCTGTATAAATGTATGAGTATATTGATGTTACATCAAAGAACTTTTTTAACTATACAGTGGTACCTTGACTTACGAGTGTCCTGAGATACATGTCTATTTTTAGAGCTTAAATTCAGGTAACGAGCATTTGCGCTTGCAGTTATTTTACAAAAGTTCGTTTATCCATCAATTTGTGTAAAAAAGTGAGTGCAAAAGACAATCTGCAAGAAGACTTGAGCTGTTTATGCTGATTTGCTGCAGCAGACCCTGGCACTTCCGCCAAAGAGGCATGTGGCGAGCCGTTTAGAGCCAGTCAGAGAATTTTAAAAAGAGGACTAACGTTCACTCGGTTGTGAGGCGGCGAGCGCGGATATGAAGGTATTGAGGAACACCTTTTACGTTTACCAGAATTATAGCAGCTGAAGCACCCACAAGTCGTCTGACCTCCAAGGCAAATGCTGTACATTATATTAATTAAAACCAGTTTACTGCAGTACATTCTACTGTATTGTGTTTTAGAAAATATTCGTTATTTATAAGCACATATTTCTTGTTTAATACAACAAATATTGCAGTGTTTTTGGAGACCCAGAATTGATTAATGGCATTTCAATTGATTTCAACACATACACATAAGATGAGTTTAGATAAACCTTTATTATTGGGGAAAACATTAGAATTGGATAGAAAGAAAAAAATTTATAGAAAATAGAAATTCTCATTATACCTTAATATGTACAGTATTAAAATTTTGAATAAATATTAGTATAGAAGTATAGCGTGTGTAGCTGTATTATGCATATATACACATATGTATGTAGAATATTAAATATTAAATATAAGCAGACTAAATTTCACTATTGTATGACATACACAGACATACAACAGTTGTAGCTTCATGTAAGCGTTGCACATATTGTAAACAGAAACTTTCCAGCAAATATCGCACTTAGTGGTATTGCATGTGAGACAAATTAGCGACAGCTACCCTGTGTATTGGTGTGTACTGGATGAGTGTGTGTGACTCTCTCCAAGTGCAAACACATTCATACATATATACTACATATGGACTCTATTGTTGTCTCAGAACCCCCCCAGGCTCCTGTGATGATGCCTGCCCCTCTGAGACCACCCGGCTGCCCCCCTGGACTGGAGTACCTAACACAGGTGACAGATGGAACAATCCATGACCATAGTGGAAAAGTTAGCGGGCCTCTCTCATTTCACACCACCTCTGAAGAGAGGCGTCTTCAGGTTCAGGACCAGAGCTAATAAATATCTGACCTCAGTAGTTTCAGGCTGGACATGATCAGTCTTCAGAGGAACGACTGAGGAACAACATACACAGTAGCTGAATGTCAACAATCAAAACAACCCACTCTGACATTTTCCCTGTCTTCATTTTATTCTCCCTCTCTTTCTGTCTCTTTCCTCTCTTTCATTCAATGTCTCTGTCCATCTCTTTCTCTCTGTCTCACTCACTGTTTGCCCACTCTCTCTCTCTCACTCTTCCTCTATTTTCTCTCTCTTTCTCTGTAACTCCCTCTCTTTGTTTCTTTCCCTTCCTCAATGTGTCTGAGTCTTTCATTCTTTCTGTCTTTTTCTTTCTTTCCTTCTCTCTCCTGCTGTTTTTTTTTATATCTCTTTCTCTTTTCTATGTCTCGCTCTTTCTCTTTGTTCCCATACCCCTCTCCCCCCTCTGTCTGTCTTTCTCCCTGTCTCTCACTCACTTTCTCTGTCTATCCATCACTCTCTCGCACTTTCCTTCTTTCCCTCCCCATTCTGTCTTTTGATACTTTTCTTTAGGTGTGTGATTAATCTCTGTCTCTTTTGCTCCCTCTGCTCTGATTTTCTCTCACTCTCTTTCTCTGTCCATTTTCTGTCTTTTCTCTCTGTCCCTCTCTCTCTGTCTCTCTCTCTCTCTCTTTGTCCATCTCTATCTCTCTCTCCCTCTCTCTCTGTCTGTCCCTCTCTCTCTGTCTCTCTCTCTCTCTCTCTCTCGCCCTCTCTCTCTCCTCTCTACGCTCATCTCTCTCTCTCTCTCTCTCTCTCTCTCTCTCTCTCTCTCTGATCCAGCCTTGCTATGAGAAAGCGAAGAACTTCCTCCTGAGCAACATCACCTCAGTGCTGGTGTTTGGGGTCTGTCTCGGAATTGTCCAGGTAACAGTCGGTTTCCCTCCTTTCCTGCAGGCCATTCTGCTCAGGCTTGTTCAGCTTCTGCCGTTTGCTTCATTAGTTTTGTCATTTAGATCCGTTAGTTATGCTGTTCCCTGTCTCTGAAATTCCCTCCCCAGAACATCAGCAGCATAAATTCACTCCTTGCTTTCAACTTCAGTCACAAAATTCACCTCCTGCCTGCTGTCTTTTCCTGCTACAGCAGTTTCCAGTTGGGCACTTGTGGGATTTTATATTTAAAAGCAAAAACAAAAAAACAAAACAAACAACAACAACAACAACAAAAAAAATATATATATCTACAGACCATAGCATATAATCAACCATAGCAACCATTCCAGTCCAGTGTGTGTTCAACTCCTCCACAAGCTCCTCATTTTGCTTTATGAG
>JBBMFX010568580.1:0-15060 GCA_037832545.1 Rhabdalestes septentrionalis | reverse complement strand
TGGGTCATGTCGGTTTTCATTTTTTGGGCCCGATCTGGGCTCTAATGTAAATGAAATGTATCTAGAGTGGACAAAAGCTTTGGGACATCTTTTTTCTAGATTTTCCTCCTTTAAAATTGGGTACGTCTTATATTCCAGAGCGTCTTATACGATAATACTTTTGTGATGTTCAGGCCTCATCCGCCACACCCCTGCATCCTTGTGCTGAGTTGCTAAGCAACTGGCAATAGGCTATATACATTTTCATATATTTAAGTTCTATATTATAAAGATTTACAATTTACTAATTGTGTAACATAAATATTAACATGTTATGCATTTCCATTTAAATTAACTACACATTTGTTTGATACTGTGGAGAGAAACACAAAGAAAGTGCTTTTTCGGGTGGTGAAATACCGCTGGAATCAGAGACGGGAGTTTTGAAAGTAGCCAGTCAAAGAACACTATTTATTTCTCCTTGCTGCTGATTGGCTGTTGCCCATTTGCCCATTTGCCATTCCCTAATTTGCATTATTTGTTTGTATTCAGCAACTATTCACCCGGTCAGATGGACCATGTGCTGTGAGGATCAAAAGTGCACTCTGCATGTGACTCCACAAGCAAATCAATCAGATGAGACAAGTGAAAGCAACCCCCACCTCACAGCTCCATCCAGGCAGAGGTGAGTGTGATGGGTAATGAGTGTTGCCTAACAGAAATCGATGACATTACAGAGTGGTTATCCTAAAAAGTACCTAAACAAAAAAAGTAAAAGAATCAGAGGCCTCAACAACAGTGTGAAAATGACCTGAAAAATGAACCACAATTCCAACACGATGCATTATAACCCCAGAGATACAACCGGGAAAATAAATATTTGACATTTGAACATTTTTATCAGTGAGGGGATTTCTTAAAGACAATTGACACAACATTTCCACCAGAAGTTGCCTTGAAGCCAAACACTGAATTCATACAAAGAAATCAGAATTTTGAATTGTACAAGTTGAGTCATAATAAATACATTTAAATGACACAGGTATTAAGTATTGAACACATGAAGATGACAAGGTGCAAAAGGGCACAGAAAGCCAGGTGATCACCTAATACCTGTCAGTATTAAGAAAGAAACCCTGGCCCCTATTAGTACTAATTGATATCAGCTGCTTTAGTCCTAATTGATGGCCTACAAAGGCTTCCCATTACCCAGGAGGCACACAGGAAAGACTTCATGATGCGTAAAAGCAAAGAATTCTCCCAGTTCTTCGTAATCTTATCGTTGAAAAACATTCTGATAGGACTGGTTATAGGCTCATTTCCAGAGTGCTAAATGATTCTGTGAGCACTGTGGGGCCATTTTCCAGAAATGGAAAGAGCATCAGTTCACCATAAACAGGCCACGATCAGGTGCTCCATTTAAGATCTCTGTCTGAGGAGTCCAAAGAATAAATTCTCCAAGAGCCAAGAACCAGTCGGGCAGAAATTTAAGAAGACCTTGCATCAGCAGGTAACTGACATCCATGCACGCTCACCACGCAAGATTCCATTGCTGAACAAAAAGCATGTTGAGGCTCAGAAAAAGTTGCTAAACAGCATTCGGAGAAGCCTGTGGATTATTGGGAGACTATAATATGGTCAGATGAAATCAAAAGGGACCTTTTTGGCAGTCATACACAGCATGTTTGGAGAAGAAATGGAACTGCCCCAAGAACACCATACCAATAGTTAGGTTTGGGGGTGGAAGCATCATGGTTTGGGGCTGCTCTTTAGCAAGGGGTACTGTAGGACTTCATATTATTGAAGGCAGGATGAATTATGGCTGGGCCGATAAACGATATCCTATCGAATCGCGGTTTATTTTATTTTAATAACGATGATAAGCTCTCGACATATTTTGCTCAATATGGATTAATCTAAGAGACTTATTAAACAACCACATCAAACAATTTAGACACTTCACACCTTATTATCCTCAACCCAAATTACTTTAAGTAAAGTCTCTGAGGCAATGAAGGGGTTATCATAATTTTTTAGGGAAAAACAGAAGTTCAGCCTAGTCCGCAGCTCGATTGAGATTCACAGTTTTGTCCTCCTGAAACTTGGTGAAAAAAATCCTCTCTTGAAAAAAAAAGTCCAGCAATCCGGTTTCCCAGTAGCCCGCCATCCCCCTGGTTATGAAGAAAAATCCAGTCCCATTTCAAGGTCCAGCGGAGTTTTTAAAAATGTCCAAACTTAGCCAACTGATTCAGCACAGCAACCCACGTCCATAATTCCATAGATACTCCGGTCGCCTCTCTGCCCTGTTTTCTAAATATGTTTAAAGCTTATTTAATCTTGGGTGTCTCACTTCTGTTCTATAAATATGGTTTTTAAACTTGTTCAACCTCGTTTGTCTCATATCTGTAGCTTGTGTCTGCTAGTTGTGTTTGGTTTCTTTTTTCCGCGCTGGCGCATGCGCTATCGATTTATATGGATTTTTTAGCTGAAAATAAAATAAATGCATGCAGAAAGATATTTGAGGTCCTTTAAAATACAGCAGTAGACCGTTGTTGGTGATATTTGACCAGAAGATAAGAATATCTAGAAGAAAAGTCCAAAGGAGTGCTTTGGACATGCGATCCTATACTGCTGTGTGACCATAATTTTTAAATATTTTCTTTCACTGGAACATGAAACTTAAGAGTCTTAGCTATGAAATGAGTCCAACCTCAAACAAAAATAATAAAATATGACAGATTTACAATCTTTTTAATTTGGTAGCTGCAATTTTCAAGATGGCCACCGGAAGTGTAACAGAAAATCTGACAAAAACAAATACTATCCAAACATGTCAAATGGGCGGTACCTGCAATGTGAAGCAACAGGAACATTACTTCTTAATTCCTAAATATAACTTCAAAATATAACTTACATTTAAACAGCTAACAGGAACAATCCCCATTTAACAAGGGAATTTTCCTCCACTGGGTTAAACAATCACACAGCAGAACATTATTTAATGTAACTTTTAAAGTCACTGTTCACGGACTTGTCTTCCTGGCAAAAAAACAGAGTTTTACAAATTGTGTGCACTTGATAAAAGTTGAATATTTTTGTTTACATGATGTACTAATGTACCTCTTAATACCAGACACTGTTCACAGACTGGTTTTCCTGGCAAAAAATAGATAAATAAATAAGATAATAATGTGAAAGCATTACAAATTGTGTTCACTAGCTAGAAGTTTTTTTGTATGTTGTATGTTTTGCACATTTAACCTACCTCTTAAAATCAAACACTGTGGTCTTATTGTGTTACAAATTGTTATTACAATAATTTTGTTTACATTTTGTACTTTTACTAATTTACCGTACACTGTCTCAACTTTTATTTATTTATTTATTTTAGTAAATCTTTTAAATTTTTACGGCCAAATCTGTCATCTGATGGTTAAAAAACTATACTTTAAAATGTAATTTAATGAACCCTTTTATTTTTGTGGCTTCAGTCATTGTTGGGATACTCTTTTAAAGCTGGCAGCATTAACAGCTTATATCGAAATATATATCGTTATCGTTCAATATGGAGGAAATAATATCGAGATTACATTTTTGCCATATCGCCCAGCCCTAGAGTGAATAAAGAAATGTACTGGGACATTCTGGATAAAAATTAAAAGAGGATGAAAATTTCAGCAAGGAAGTGGTTTTGAAGATAGAAAATAAAATTGCTTGAATGGCCCAGTCTATCCCCTGACCTAAATCCCAAATAAAATCTATGGAGAGAAATAAAGACAAAAGTTCATAAACGAGGCCCAAGGAACCTTCAAGATTTAAAGACTGTGTGTGAAAGAGTGGGCCTGAATCACTCCTGAGCAATACAGACGACTGGGCTCTCCATACAAGAGGCATCTAGAAGCTGTAAACACCAACAAACACATTTCTACAAAGTATTAAATAAAGTGTATTCCATACTTATTTCACTTTATTTATAATTACTCAACTTACTTAAAACATACTTAAATGTTCTGATTTATTTGTATAAATTCTATATTTTGGTAGCCCACTTAGAAATCCTCTTACTGATATAAATGCTGTGTCAAATATTTTTTTCCCTGCTGTAGCTGTCCTGGGTGATAACTGCACTCACCCATTGGAGCATAATTTGCACTGCAGCAACTGAGCATGATAGAGTGAGCATGAGATTTCTGGAAAAGCACACACACACACACACACACACACACACACACACATACTTGCAGTAGGAAAACCAAAGAAATCCTCACACCGCCATCTCAGGTAAATATTGTGAGCCACGGAGCGGTCACCTTGAGAGCATCATTGCCCTTTGCGGTCCAGATAATCATGTACCTGCAGAACTACAGGCTCTGATGCCAGCTTAGTTGATTATATGTGGGCCAGTTGAGGCATTTGTGAGGTCATTCAGTTCCTCCCATAATTATTCAGTGAATAAGGAAGATGGATTGCCGTGCTGTCCAATCACAGAGGACCCAGGAGACAGAGTCATTCCCACATTCTCCAGGCTTCCATGGCAACTACTTATGATATGAAACACAGGGTAGCCACACAGGGCTGAACCCAAAAGGCCTTCAGGCCCAGTTGTAAACTGGGTCACAAATCTGCTGAAACAAGATGGCACAAGATCTGCTTGAGGATATTTGGCTTGTGAAATGTCCAACATAACCTTTAGAGGAAGGTTATATGCACTGAATACAGGCAAAGTGGGGTAAGCATCCCAAATCCTTGATATCTTCCCACAATCCATACCAATCATTCTGCATTAGTAAAATTTAATACCTTTAAATACCTTTGTTGCTACCCATGTTGCAATCGTTAATCAGTGTCCTTTCTAACGTTTACACAGATTTTGATATATGTAACACTACACAACAGAATAGATTTACAGACTCACTGATGTTGATCATATATTGCACATTTATTTCACTTTGTGAATAGAAACAAAACAAACTACAACGAAGCAATGATGATGAAGACATACTCCCAACACGCAGGCTGGCATTCATTGCAGGAGCTGGTGAACTGCTGTTATTTTATTTTAACATGAACTATAGGTCCAAGTCTATGGGGTGCCATTTGTAAAAACAGCTGAGCAAATTTAGAGCAATTTTCTCACAATTTTCAAAAAACTAAATGTTGTGCTCTAAATCTAAATGTTGAGTCTAAATATAGGATTTTTGTGCTAACAGGCAACACCCTGTGATAACATTTGGCTGTTCCTTAGCAGGGGGCTGGACTGCATGCTGTGACATCCCCTCACCAACATGGAGAATTTGCCTTAAATGGCTTTAAATCTAAATTTTATTTATGAAAAATATATCTGGCACTTTAAATGTTAAACTTCACTGTTAGATAGGGCTTGGTGACATCTTACAACGACTTTAACAAAATAGCCCTCTGGATATCCAGAGTTCTAGCCTAGAAACTTTCACCAAGTAAAAAGTAATGGGACACCAAGTGAACGGCAAGGTGAGTGGTTTTTGACAAATATCTCTGGATTATGACAAACGAGGGGTCATTGGAAAGAGTTCGAGATATAATTAAATAATCCCACAAAATGAATATTGTTATCGAGTTAAGACTCACCAGTCACAAGTCTCAAGGCACTGAGGGCAAGTCTCAAATCAACTCACAAGTCTTTGTTTGTGTGACTAAAATGTGACTCAAGTCCGATTCTCAGACTCTGGTCCCCATTTTTGGTGCCCAGATTTGCTAAAACCTTTACAATATAGAATTTCACTCAAAACAGGAAACCTCAGTCTGAAAAATAATACCTTTTTTTTGAAAAATTAATACCTCAAAAACTAATTTTAACATGTTTAATGGGCTTAAAAATGACACACTGAAATACACTGATACTAAATATTGATGACAAAGCCCAATATTGGAAGTGTATTCTGAACAAACAAAAAAAAAATCTGCAGCAGGAAAACCTGATAAAAGCACTTATGTAGCACTTATACATGTAGCTGAGTACTATTGCTACACCTTCAAGAATGTCGTAAAATTATACATCAATCATTAATCTCAACAACACCTTAATTTTATTGTTGCACTTTATTTGTTTTGTTATTTTATAAAAGCAGCTTTTTAATTTTTAAATTGCCCATTTAGACTGGTAAAAGCAGAACTGTTTTCCTATGCAATGTAAATAATATACGCCAATATTCAACTGGGCAGAAACAAGATTGGTATGGGGACCACGCTGAACAAAATTTGACCCACCCCAAAACACATAAAAACAAACAAAGAAAAAATGTTTGAATATTCTAGGAGCTTGAAACTGAGGAAAGATATTCGCCAGAGTATGACAGACATGGTGAAGGGCATATCTCTGCCAAATCCCAAAGAATCATCATCATCTTCTTTTTTAGTAAAACTGGCAGAGTCTGATTAATGTAAAGGACAATATTAATGCAACTCAGGTTCAAATGTGTACAGGCAGTATGTCACCCTAGATGCCCAAACCTGCTATTAGAAATCTAATTTCCTGTAGATTTTAGTTCTTACCTGAATCATTTGGCCCTTTTCTGCTGGCACAAGGCACCATGCTGTACCATGAACAAGCATTTTTCCATTACAAATTTTAAAAAGTATATGGCCCGCATTCAAGGTGACCAAATCACTTATTTCTGATTGACCGAAATGTCATCACAGAATGGAAAGGGCTCGGGGTTTTTTAATTGTCCTTAAAAAAAACAATGGAGATTAAAAAAGAACAACTAGGAAGGTGATGACTTACAAGCTAGGGTTTCATTGCAGTGATAAAGTATGCAGAGAGAGATACATTATTTTGATTCCATGGACATGATCTTGGGATGACAACCGGCCATAAACCGTGGGGAGAGAATTGAGTCACAGGTACTCTTACCAGGCTGAGAAACACTGGAAAATCAAATCGTGCTGCAAGTTCTGTGCAGTCAAGGTACAGCACAGTTCCTGTAGCAAGTCATTTGTATGAGGAAGCCAGAGCAGGAGGGGCAGTTTGTGGTGGGAACCCATAGAAATTTAGATCTCCAAAACCCAGGCAGGTCTTTTCTTTGCCAGAGGAAGGTAAACAACAACTAAGATATTTTGATCAACAGACCTGCCTATGTTAAGAAAAAGCAGAAGCAGACCAGCAATCCATACATCACCTTGCATGTTAAAGAAGATGCAGCTACAGGGACCCACCCACTGAGTCTGTAACAGGCAGAACAGGTTCAGACAAACTGGCACGCTGTCAATGTCCAGCATTCCTGGCTTGAATTTATATTATATTATATTTACTCTGATCAGAACATGATATGACTTACATGACAAATTTTACATTTGTATATCAAATAAGATATAGGAATTCTGCCAAAACATTTATAAAAGAGGAAAGTTCTCCAATTTACATTCATATTAACTACTCAGTTACCTCTAACTGAGAATCACATCTTGGGGTTTAGGGTCAATTCACCAGTTGACGCGGCTGACTGTTTAAACTGTGACAATACAGGAGACAAGTAGGATCCATTTGAAGGTCAGGAAAATTATTTCAACTTCAACACAAAGCCTTCAACAGGCTCTCTAACGGAAAAGTGGCATTACCTCGCACCATGAACCTCAGTCCAAACACTACAAAACCAGCCACATTCATCTTGTGGGCACCTGATTTATCTGGGAAGGCATTCATATCTTGTGACAGATCATTGCAAAAAATATTGACCTGCTCTCACCAGTTGTTATTGCCCCACTTGAATATTGCTCCACAGGCCTCTGGACCCAATGTGGTGATGAAGACTCCAGACAATCTGTCTGCCCATCTATGCCACTGCCTGGATGCCAAATATTGTCCTAATATTAAAAAATGTCAAAAAATAAACTCACACCTCAGGGTTTTGCATCTGAAATGCGCATGGTGAATACAATTTCTCTACAATTCAGGATTCTCCAAACTGCAAAGTTATCATGGCTAAATGAAATTTAGTGCCTCTCAGAGCACCTCAAATGATGGGAGATGGATGCAGAAAGAGTTTTAGCAAGCTGAAGGCTCTCTCTAGCCCAACAGAGTAGCATGGCCTTGAATGAGGTAACGCCACTTTTTACAGACCATACATAAGCGGATCATGAGGATAATTCAGCCCAAACCGAACATCAGTTTCAGCCACAATGATGATCCTGTCACCGCCTTGTTTGATCGGCCTCCATCTACCTCCTGAACAGACTTCACTCCTTTTTTTTTTTTTTTAGGATTTTCTGCCCTCAGACAGAGCCAAGCCCTTATGGAGGTGTGTTTTTACATAAGAGGGGGGAAATGATTAAGATTTAAAAACACTGGTTTAAATACAAGCCTAAAATTTCAGTATATAATAAATAGAAAGATGTATGTAAGGATCCCAAGTTTGTATATAATTAAAATAATATATTTTGGCAAGTTCAACAGAATGACAAATGTGTAGAAGGCCCATTGTTCATGCATATTCAGTCACAAAGACTCATGCACATATGGAAGTTGGACATATAGCCAGAAACACTTTTGTTGTTTTTCTTACAGCTTGCTGTTGCACAATAGGCAAGACAAACGTATTTGCATATTAATAGATTCAGCAGACAGAGCTGAGCCGGTGTGAATCCGTCCAAACGCATTCAAATCAGACAAAACACACACACACCCTTTCAGTGGCGCATTCAGGCACATGGCCTCTCTGCTTATTTCGCTCGAAGAAGTGAAAACAATGTAGTGGAAATGACCTTAGTCGACAAATTGTCACACAAAAAAGAATGAATCAAACCCGTACCTTTTCCTTTTTCAGCTACGCCCAAATGAAATGCCTCCGATCCCTGCACTCAGTCTTCACTCTGGACACTTACAGAATAAATAAAAGGTTGGTGTCTTACAACTAGTCGTTCTGGAGCTGATCTGATATCGAAACAACGGTCGAATAAAGAAAAAAGGCAGAACAGAGAGGCAGAGAAAGAGATGCACCTCTCAAGCGAAGAACGGGACCTACGCTTTCAGTCGTTGACGCACACACTCGCTGAATGCTTGGCGGCGGGCTGAACCATTGCGGCCGAGGGGGAGGCAATTTAAAGACGCGAATGAAAAACGAAGCGGCTTCGGGTTTCTCTAGCCTGGCTATCCAATCACGGCTCAGACTGAGATTTATGTAAATTAGGATGATGTCATTTTTACCCCGGTTTAGAATGTTCCAAGTCTCCCCAACTCATTTTGCCGTCACCATTCTCCCTACACACTCTTGAGATTCATGCTCCCGCCGTTTCTTTTGTGCATGGCGTGTTTTAAGAAGGACAAAGATGTTGCAATGAACATTTGACTCATGCACAGTAGACCTGTTGAATTTACACCACAGCCTAAATGTTCGACAAGAGCTATATGCTGTGTTGGGATAGATAGGCCAGCCTGTCTGACATGAGGATAGGTGTGACATTGCACCAGATGCCGACGTTGGGGCTCTCCATTTAGAAGAGCCTACATTTAGAAGAGCTTCACTGCAAATGCAAAATGCAAGCCTTTGTCTTCTTCTCATTTGGTCTCTTCTCTCGGTACTGGAGAGACAGGAACTGAGTTTTTGGCATGTCTGCCTCCTTCCCCTCCTCTCCCATCCCAACAAAGGCTCCAATGTAACCATGGTCATTGTAGCACAAAGGCAGAGAGATTCACACATTCTCAAAGGCATATCTATGGGGTGCTGTTTGTAAAAAACAGACATAGGGGTATCATTTTTTCATAATTTCACGCAATTTTCACACATTTAGAGCTAAATGTGTTAAACTTAATACTGCGCTCTAAATATAAATGTTGCACTTTTACAAACAGAGACTCTAAATGTGCAATTTTGGCCTTGTCCACTCGGACGATTGAATCTTGGATAAATGACCGCGTTCTGAATCCCATGGGTGTTTTTGTAGCATTTTGTATCTGCGCTTGATTGGTGTTTCACTGGCCTGTGTATGACACTGTTTAATGCCTGCCTGCAGCCCACTGTTTAATTTCTATTCATCTGTGGGGGCAGTAATTATTGTCTCCAGATTGTTTTCGTGTTTGGGATTTGTAGTTTTACATTATCCCTCAAAACTTGATTGTCACAGTTCCCAGAACAAATGAGTCATGGAACCTATTTAGTCCTCCAATATGTCAAACAAATGCCATGTAAATGTTACACTCTAAATCTAAATATTGCATGGAGGGTGATTCTAAATGTGGGATTTTAATGTAGCACAAGCAAACAGCGAGATGCTAATTGGCCACACCCCATGATTAAAATTGGTTGTTACTTAGCAGAGGGTTCTTAGCAAAGACCACTCGTTTGTTATAATAGCCCCTGGAGAGCCAGAGTTATTAGCCAAAATCAGTTTACCTCATCTGGGTGTCCCATTTTGTCGGACGTTAATAGGGGTGGAGCTGAATACAAATACAGAATTCGGAAAGGCACCAATAACATGTTTTTTTGAATACCATATTCAGACAAATACACACACACACACACCCGTTACACACTCGTGTGGTTAGGGCACTCGCTCTGCAATCAGAAAGTCGTGGATCGATCCTCCAGACTGCTAGGAACCTCTGAGGTACCCTGAGTAAGTTTACCTCACCTGGAAGCCTGCACCAAGATGGACCCGGGGGATGCCGTGGTGAGCTGGACTGCTCTCCCCCAGTAAAGGAGCGTGACATGGAGGCTGGAGCTGCACGAATGGACCGTGTGTTCATGTGCTCGGAGGCTGAGAACACAGAAGCAGACGACCGCAAGAGCTGTGGTGCTCGGAGTGAGGTAGTCGTTCGGCAGCACTAGTGGGTGGGGCTGAACTGAAAATTCTCACCAAGTTGGAGCCGGGGGACGTCGTGGCAAGCTGATATGCTCTCCCTGAGTAAGGAACTTTAAAGGGACTTTCGTTCATTATGGAGCCACACGAGTGGACCGCGTGTTCGCGTGCTCTAAGACTGGAAACACTAAAGCCATCGATCGCAATAGTTGTGGAGCCCTGAGCGAGGCAGCTGTTCTGCCAGAGTTTTGTTTTAGCCGTAATGAGCAGCAAGGGAGCGGGTCGTGGAGGTGGAACAGACGCGTGAGAAGCAGACGAGGAGTTTGGCTAATCGTGCCAGTTGCAGGTGGAGGAGAAGCGTGCACATGAATCTCCAGTTCCAGCCAGCATTTCTGGGTTTTTAGAATTTTAACTCGAGACTCTTGACCGGTTTTATGTAATTTAGGGGCTTTATTGGGTTTTTGGTTTTAGTGTTTTTTTCTATTTTGTCTAATTTGCATTAATAATGTTTTCTTAAAAGGATATATTTTGTCCTACTTCTTCCAAAACGAACCAACCAGGGGTACAAATTCGGTTTGTTTTTGGGTCCCAGTGCCCTTGTAGTCCACTGGGTGGCATAGTCGGGTCTACATTTGGCTTTTCCTTTAACGTGGATGTGGTCCCCCTTAACCACCCCCCCACCTCCCCATCATATGAGCCTTACATCACAATTGTTTATTATTCACGGTAATACCATATACCGAGGTAAAATAGGAAGGAGGTATGACGGTATCAAAATTTGGATACCGCCCGAGCCTACTGCATTATGAATTTTACCCGAGTACAAATACAAATACGAAAACGAATGATTTTCCCTTTCAACAAATACAAATACCGATGCAAATAGTGGCCGCTCTGCACAGCCCTAATTGCTAATAACTCCGGATCTTCAGGGGTTGTTAGGGCAAATGATGGTTTGTTGGAAAGTTGTCACTAAGATCTAACTGTGAAGTTTTACATTAAGAGAGTGAGATACATTTTCATATTTAACACTTTAATATTTTTTTATATTTAATATAATTTAAGGCAAATTCTGCATGTTGGTGAGGGGGTATCATAGCACATATTCCAGCCCCCTGCTAAGTAAAAGCAACAACACTGTAATCATGGACGTGGGCAATTAGCATGTCTCACCATTTGTGAAAGTGCTACATTAAAATCCCACATTTAGAGTTGGCATTTGTAAAAGCACACTATTTACATTTAGAGTGCAACCTTTAGAGTTTTTTTCAACACATTAACTCTAAATTGCTATTGTCATCACTAAAGTACCCTTGACCAAGGTGACCAAGGTACACACTGCTCCCCGGTGCCAGCCCACTTTCGATGATGTGATGATTGCTGATATATATTGCACTTTGGCCCATGGAAAACATCTCATCACAATGCAGTTCATACACCATCGACCTTCTGTTCTTATCACCGCCACTGTAAAAATCTGCAAGAGTGTGTGGTCACCATTTCACATCAAAAATCTTTGTTCATTGTGGCACTTTTCCACTGGCACAAGCATGGGCATTGTCACCATTCAACACATTTCATAATTATTAATTGCACCCCCCCACAATTAACATAAATAATTAGTACCCCAGCGCTGTTGTATCTTGAATCTTTTGTGAAAGAATCCACTCAATAGAAGAATACACACACCACTGGAAATACGAGCAGCTTGTCTCTGCACTGATGATTCACTTCACTTGCATGTGGTGAGTGGGAGTCAAACCCGGAGCAGATTTCCAGTGGTGTACTCTTCTATCGATTAAGTAGAGTGGATTCTTTCATGAAAGATTCAAGTTTCAATAGGGGTTTCCAAACACCCCCAAACCCTAAAAGGAGAGATTTGCATGCAGGCAGCAACCCCACACCTACCAAAACCCCGCCCCCATGCTCAAACTCCAGCCCCACACACAAGCTCCACCCCCATGCACAAGCCCCGCCCCCCCATTCCCCCCTCATATTAAAAATGCTTCTGACGCCCCTGGGCCCAAGAAAATGTGTCAAACTATAAAAATGACATGACGAATAAAGCAACACAAACCAGAGTTGCTCCATGACAGGGCCAAAAGCAGGCTGCAGCCAAGCTGACTGCAAGCACTTTTTTTTGATTGGTCAAAATTTTGTCATCACAACATGTAAATAGGCCATGTTGTGGGGCATGATGCAATTTTGAGAACCTGGCTGCTGCAGGTGAATATTAACTGGGTCCACCTTTGAGGTGATGATGTACAGCCCCTGCCACTTCACCAGAAATTTGCAGTTGCAGGTACAGTTATGAGCAGTAACACTTTGTCTCATGGCAAATTATCAGGGTCAGTTTTTTAAATCATGCCTGGAGTTCCAAATTTAATTCTGGAGCAATATGGTGTCAACTGCCTCTCCCAGCTTTCTCCCCTCTTTGTGTATAACTTTCCTTAGCATTCACTTCAGCAAGCCATCCTTCTGGAGGTGGTAAACCAAGGTACATCAGTGTTTTATCTGCAGCAGCTGGCCATTATTCTGGATTAAAAGGGGCTCCCTTGGTTGGATAAGGTGTCCTTCAGGATTCCCACCCTGCTAAAATATAGGAGTATCATCAGCTCCCAATCCAGCCCCTCCACGAGGCCCACCTGACTCCAGCAGTTCTGCAGTCCTCATTTTGCTTCTGTTCCCTGGCAAATTTGCCATCCTTCATATCATGTTGAGAGAGAGTAGAAGAGAGAATGGAGGGAGGTCTCTTACCCTCTTTCACTGTGTTTGCAGATCCGCCATGCTCACGTTTTCCTTTCTTCAGCTCACAGGGTTTAAAGGGACAAGTCTAGCACCACTTGCTCAATCACTTCTTCTTCGTATAGTCAGGCTGGTTGAAGCCAGCATCTGCATTAGCTGGTGCATCTGGCTCCTTGGCTCATTACGGGAGTTGCACACCCAAATTTGACATTCTGCAGATACTCTTTTGGGGGAAAAGTCACATCTGGTAAGCACCTCTTCCTGAAGGAACTGGTAATCACAAGTCTGGACATGGATGAGGGCCTGGTACATCATCTGAGCCTCCCTCATTAGAAAAGGGGTCAGGATGTTGCTCATTTGTTGTTTGGTCACCTCTTCCTCATGGCCATTCCATCAAAAGTCTCCAGAAAAGCCTCTATGTCATTGTGGGCCATCAGTTTGGTGAGGAGTCTTTGAGGAGCAAAAGTGGGGTCAGTGGAGCTGTTTCCGGATACCTTGGGCCCTTGTCACAGGGCCAGCAGCTCCTATGTGTTGGCATGTAAACTCCAGCAGGTGTTGGAACAGCTTTGATCTTGAGAACTGTGCGTCAGAAACACTGTTACCGGGATATAATATGTTGAAAAATCAAACCGTGCTGATGTGCTAAATTTCCATATTATATTAGATAGAGCATGGTTCCTCTAGGACAAAATGGCTGACCTCAGTCCAGATCCGGCATCACCAAATGGTGGACCTCAGTCCAGATTCGGACCAAGTGAGGGTTCCCACGACCAGTCTGGTAATTTCATGAGATTAAGTCATTTTCATGAAGCACTATTTTGAATGGTCAGGGCTGTTGAAAGCGGGTGCTGGTACTCCAGTTAATAGGACAATAGCTTCACTCAGTTGAGCAAAAAATCATTAGTTTACCACAGCAGAGTGAAAATAATTGTTTTAAGCATGAGTTGATTCTTCAGATGAGCAGTTCAAAACAAACGTGCCTAAAATGCTCCGAAAACATGGTAAATTGAGTGCCGGTAGCTCAGTGGGTAGGATAATTGCCTCTGGCCCAAGAGGTCATGGGTTTGAACCCTATATTCAGCATACCACGAGTGGGTTCCTGAACAAGACCCTTAACCCAACTTGGGAATCTCTAGAGAGATTGTCCCCTGTAGTTCGGTAATTTACATTTACATTTATGGGATTTAGCAGATGCCTTTATCCAAAGCGACTTTTCATTCCTAACTACAGGGGACAGTCTCCCTGGAGCAACTTTTTGTTAAGGATCTTGCTCAGGGACCCAGTGGTGGTGCTGGAGGTAGGATTCAAACCCAAGACCTCATGGTGGAGTCAGGTGTCAGCAGGATGGACAGCAGTTGATTAAGCACTAGGGATGGAGACAAAAACAAATATGTTATTCGGATTGGCAAAAATAACGTGTTTTTTACGAATACTGTATTCAGACAAATACTTAAAAAAATATTTGAATTCGGAAAGCCACGCCCCCTCCCCTCCCTCCCTCTGCCACACTCGCGTGGTTCGGGACTCGCCCTGCGATCAGAAAGTCGTGGGTCGATCCTCCAG
>JBBMFX010568525.1:0-15065 GCA_037832545.1 Rhabdalestes septentrionalis | reverse complement strand
ATATTTTATAAAATTGCATGTGTTACATCAGAAAAATGACATTGGATGAAAGAACAGTGTTTTTTGTTTGACAGTAATCAGGATATGACCTGTTCAAAACACAATACTTTACCTGTTTAGGTAAATCATTTTTAAATAAGAATTCTGGTTTTATACTAACTAATAAATGACTTTTCTAAATTTACAGCAGTCCTGAGGGCTCAGCCTTTGGTTTAGTCCTGAGGTGTTTGACAGAGGCTTTGCCAGAGAACAGGTAGGATCAAATGACATTTTAATGTGCAATTAGTGGTGATTCCCCTTTTTATTAGCATTATTACAAGTATTAAACCCTGAACAACCGCATGTTAATATTAAAAACCAATCAGAATTGGACAAGGCTGAAGGCTTTGTGGGACATATCTACAGCGTATTCAGTTTTTCATTAAAATAGGTTATTATTGTTTTTAGAGACATTAACTTATTAGCTTGAGATGTGCCCAGTGATTAGATACTAGTCATTGTTTTGTTTTGTTTGGTTGCTTACCAATCCAATTCAGTTCAAACATCCAATCAGTTTTCCCCACTTAAAACCTGCTGCTGATGTAGACCAGAGTTGTGTTGAACCTTTGAGATCTTTTTGGGCAGTTTTATTATGGGGAAGCCAAGTTATAAATACAAATAAATCAATTTAATACAATTTAATCTGATGAAATTGGGGGGTTGAAATCACATTTCAGCAAAAGTGGGGGTGTTGAAACCTCCTCAACCTCCCCGTGTGCTACGCCCCAGGATTTTATGATATACTTGGTGGGGGGCGTGTTTGTGTTATTTGCTAAAAATGTTACATAAAATGCTGAAAACTTAAGTTTTTTACATTTATATTTCAAGAATTTGACTAGAAATTAAATCCCCTGAAGTGTGGTATTTGATTTTTGCAGACCAGTGGCCTGAAGTTCCTATATCAGTCTGTCCGTGACGGTTACATGGGTTTTTAAGGACTCTTTCATTTCTCTCCCCTTCAGGCTGAACAGACTTTTGTATAAGCACAAGTTTGAAGAAGCTGAGAAGTTTGCAATAGCATTTGAGCTTGATGTTGAGGTAAAAAAACCCCCAAAGATTTAGGTGCTAGTTTTCTTGATACACTCGTCATACATTTTTCATGTTATAATTCTGTTCATGTGAAATATGTAGTGGTATGGGATACACGGCGCAGTGCTCTCGTTTCAGCTGGTGTATAAGGTGAAGCTGGATTTTACGCTGGAGAAGCTGGCCTCCGTGGCTGTTAAAGGTCAAGGCCAGGACGTTTGGGCTGGACTCGTCGAGGAGGCCAAAACCAGTCTGATGAAGATCATGGTACTGTCTAATCTCAACCCATGTTTTATCAGCCTGAACACATACGCCTGCATGTTTGTATTATAGATAATATATAATGCATGCAGTCACATGCACACCTGCTACTGAAGGTTTTTGTTAATTTGTAGATTTTCCCACATTTTAGAATGAGTAAAAGCTTCAAAGCTCTTAGACATCTGATATTACTCCAGCTGGAGTTATTTGTATTTCCTCAGCATTTTTTAAATTAGCCAAATGTTTTCATACTGTAGAATTAAATAGTGATTTTACTTCTAGCGTGCTATTTTCATTAAAGATGTGATTGGAAGCTACTTGTTGAATATGAAGTTTTGATTTTGAAAATCAGCATCCATATGCCGATATTATCGAATTTATTATTGAATTACTGTTAGATGTTTGTTTTAGCATATCCCCTTTATCCAATGATGGAACGTATTTCTTCGCCATATACGCCTCTTGATTGTTATTTTGAACTTTTAAGGATAAAATGTTATTTTAAAAATAATAAAGCATTGGAACGCATGGAATCATATAATTTTTTTTTTTTTCAGTTATAAACTAATGAAGTCTTAGTGATTTATTGAAGGGATCTGTTTTAAAATTTGATTGCAGTTTAACTTAATTAAACTTATTTGAACTTGTTTATAACAGAATAATTGCACATACAAAAACTGTTTGATGGAAAACAGTTCCACCACAGACATCATAACTGGGGTCCCCAAAATAACATTGACACTCCTACTTGTGATCATGTTTGTGTGTAGATCCTTGACCAGTGTGTCTCTCTTTGGGTTTCCAGGATGAACAGTATGTGGTTCAGTACTGCCTTAATGCTTTCTGGCCCACACTGAATACAGCAGAGGTGATGCTGAACTATGCAGCGAACCGCTTCCCGTCGTCGCAGATCCAGTTGGCTTTGGCTAAACTCGCCACTTTCTGCAATCTCTATGGTTCAGATAACTTCAAGTACGTTCCTCCATTTTGTCATTACAGAAAACCCCCAACACTCACAGGGCTTACATTCCAAGAGCACCTGCGAATTGCGGGAAAATACTAAGAAAGGCCTATTTTTGTATTGTGAACCCTAAATATGCTCCCAAAACACTTTCATTTCATTTTAATATATTACCCTTAAAGAAAATGTAAAGGTAAACCTGTATCTGTACTGTACAGTTTACACCGTACTTCCGCAGTGCTAAAATGTAAATATTGATGTAACCCCTGTATACATGGGTTTTCTTTGGTATAAGCAGGTAAATACAGTAATAGATTAATTTAATTTACAGTAATAAATAGTGATGCTCCGATCGATCGGCGGACGATCGGTATCGGCTGATAATCAGACTTTATGACTCGATCGGGACTCGTTAAACTCGCCGATCTTAGGAACCAATCACAATTGATGACGTCAATATGGGAGGACTAGGGACGGGTACCGAACCCGGTACTTCATCGCCTAATTCTAAAAGACAGAAGTATGGATAAAATCCCGCACACACACACACATAACTCTCGCGCACACACAAAACACTCGCATGCAGACACACACCACGAGACAACTCTCTTGCGCACGCACACACGCACAACACGATAGAACTCTCACGCACGCACACCACGAGAAAACTCTCGCACACGCAGACCCACACCACGAGAAAACTCTCTCGCGCACGCAGATTCACACACACACACCACAAGAGAACTCTCTCGCGCACGCACACACGAGAGAAATCTTGCACACGCACACACACACACACAACAGGAGAAAACTCACACACTGGCACACATACAACAAAGGCAACATTTATAGTATTACTTTATCTGAAAAAAGTGAATGGTGATCAGGGAGCTTACATATCAGTTATATAAACTTGAAGAATCAGAATCGGCATCGGTATCGGCCGATCACCTAGACAAAAAATCGGTACTTGGTATTGGTGGCAAATATCCTGATCGGAGCATCACTAATTGGAAGTGTCTGTGCGCACCGCGGAGCTTTGCTGATTGAAAAGTCAGTGGTGGTCAAAAGTAATGGGACATGCCGATTTTAGCGGCTTTTGGCAAAAACTCTGAGGGTATTATGGCAAACGAGGAGTCGTTGGAAAGGTCTCACTGAAGTTGATGTGCATTGGTGCTTGCTCCACTAATCTATGCCGCTCGTAATATCCTTTGACTGCCTCAGAACCAATGACAACCAGGCTCAATTCCACTGCTATTTACTGAAACCCAGAGTGAGAAGATGACGTAATTTGGCTCTTAAATCAAAGTACTACATGTCTGTTAACTAGTGATAGGGAATACTTATGCTATATTACATGATATTTGTAACTACTGTATTTTATTCATGATGTCTTTCTTGTCGCCATTCAGAGGGTTAAGTACATACAGATTATTACACGCATGATAAAATGTGTTAATAACAGGAACAGCCCATTGCACAGCATGAGCATAACAATGTTACTATGTCTGTGGATCCCTGTTATCTCTTTTAAACTACTAAACATTTTCTGTGTAATCGCAGAACTCACTTCTGCTGTCCAGCATGAACATCCTTAAAGGCGTGGGGGGAAAGTGAAGTCACATGCAGAACATCAATATGTAACTCTGCTTGTATACATTTTGATTGGATGTGAGATTTTAACCCTCGAAGGGAAACGTCAGAGCACCAGGCGCTGGTATGCCTATTTATTTCTAATCATTCCATGAATAATTTATTACATCTTATTTCGTGTTCAAATGAACAAAATCTGTTTATTGTATATGCTTAAAAATTCTAACTAATAAAGTTGACGCCCCCCATTCGCGTCTGAACGCCCCCCTCTCAGCTGTCTTATTCTCAACGCCCCCCAATGATTTTCAAACGCCCCCAGGGGGGCGGTACAGCTCCCGTTGAGAAACGCTGATTTAGTTAAAATTTGAGATTCTTTACATCAAGTTTATTTTAAATGTATGATAAATAGATAAGTCTGCCATTGTTTACTCAATCACACCGGGTTCATTTACATATATCTCATTCGTAATTGTTTCATTTACATGTGACGGATGAATACGCAGCACATAAAGTTTATTGGCCTGTTTCTTTTAAATCTAAGTAATTCAAATTTATGGAATTTTTTGTGCATTTGAAATCCAGAAGTCCTTGGAATTGGGCTAGATATTTCTGTGAGTGTACTGGCGGAGTTTTTATCATGCAATCACAAGAATCAACTACTGGCAGGACTGCACGCATCAGACTTCTAAACTAGAGGCCGACCGATATATCGGTTTTGCCGATTAATCGCCACCGATTGTGGATTCGTGGAACTATCGGTTATCGGCAAAAATCCAAGCCGATAGATTTTCCGCCTTACTTTTTGTTTCAGTTTGAAAGCATGTCTTTAATTTACCTCAATATTTATTAATATATTTATATTTTTTTCATATAGCACATTTTCATGATTCAGTACTGTTTGTATTTGTAATACATTTCAGTACTATTTTACATGGAGTGTTGTGTTTTTTTATTTAGTTCTTTTTTTAAATCCAGTATCCATTTTAAAAATGATCGGTTAATTAATAAGCTATCAGCAAGTACGGCCCAACCAGCTATCGGTATTGGTAAAATTAAATATCGGTCGACCTCTACTCTAAACTGCTTAAACCTAATAAGCAGCTTTAAAATGTTGGGGTCGCCCTCTCTCATACCATCAAGAGTTAGATGTAAAGGGCGGCCGGGCTCTTATCATGTATCCTGCAAGGAGACCAGGCCAGCATCTAGAGGAGGTAGGCCCCTACGTTTCATCGCAATAAATCATTTATGGCCTTGTTTGCTTTTGTTATTAGACCAAAATCACATTAAAAAGACAAATTAAGGCGGAAGGATTTGTGTTTTGGCGTGTTATGATGTTAAGGTTGAGAAGTCAGCAGTGCAACAGTAAGAAGTCTGCAGAGGACACAGGGTGGCTGAGATTTGTGGGTTCCCCTGCAACTCCATTTCACATTTGAGTGATTTTTCAGAGTCAGTCCAGAGACCCACTATCACCATTGCCAAGACCCATAGATGCCTGTTCTTCACCTCAGCTGTTTGGTGAAATAAAAAAATGGGTATATTATTTAATGGAATGTATGGTCTATGTAATGTTATAGTAACTACAAATGAGAAAGAAAGTGATAGTGAAGGGGAGTGAAGTAAGCTGCTTGTAATCAGAGAGAGAATGTTGAATGCAGCAAAGGGCAGCGTTTTCAAAGGAGTGTATCTGATTGCTGAAAAAGCTGAAGAGCATTTCCTCATCCCGGGATAGGATGACTGATGGGATTTCTGGCAGCACTGGGGATAGATTCAAGCATGAAAGTGCTGGTGGGCCGATGCCTACAAAGTGGGCCTTCTTCAACAGTCTGGAGAGGAATGAGCAGGTCAGTTCATGTTCAGATCAAACTCGGAGCATCAAACACTTCTCTAAAGTACGGTTCATCAAAAGATAATGTTATTACATGAGGATATATCCTGTGCTAAGAAGCACTCACTTCAAGAGGCCATAAAATAGATGGATACATTTGATGTAAAATTTATAAATGGATTGACATTAACATGACATAACTAGTCTAGATTTCCGCTCTTGATTTATTTCAGATTTTGGCTATGGTCTTGTGGAATACTTGTACACAGTCCTCTCCAACATGGAAAAAATCAGTGACCAGTGGACCATGCTGAAAACAATGTTGTACCTGGAATACAGTGTCCTTTAAAACCCTCACCTGTGGCCACATGCATGGCAGCACCTGTCCAGACGTATATCATGAACCTGATAAATTTGATTCAGACAGTACCAGCTGCGATAGCAGACACTGAGACAGGCTGTGGTGTAACGAAGAAAATTAAAACATATTGGAGCTCAAGAATGCATTGTCTGACCTCCAGCTGTTACAGCTCATATCCCTAGGCAGGGAAAAGTTTGACCCTATTCCTGCACTCAGACTTCCTCAGAAGTCGGAGAGCTAATTTCATGGAGCGCCACCTTGAGAATCATGAGATTTAAGTCGTAAGAGTACACATGCGCTCTTTGCAGAGTGAGTGTATGAGATGTTAAAGAAATGACCATTTATAAATCACATTTGAGTCTCTTACATCATCGTCTGAAATTTTCATGATCATGTTTCCCTTTAAAAAGGTCAATCAATGGATAATTACGAATTACCTTAATGGAATTGAATCCTGTGTATGTCTGAGGCCGGTTGAAAAATAATTTGGCATGTAGAGTAATAGACCAATTTCTAGATGCTCTGTAGAAACATATGAAACGGCACAGTGATACTGTCTAGCCTCATGCTTGAATGAAAGAACAGTAGCATCTTCATATCAATAAGGTTAGATGGGTTTTTGTTTGGAGAGTACGGAAGGATTTAAAAGCAGTGCCTCAATGAGTCCATACTCTCATGGTTGTGTGGTCACAGCAGAGACTGAAGGGTTTCCCACACTGTGTGACTTGAGAGGTCGTGCAACCATGTTAGATTTAGTTTGGAATTATATACCAGTCACCTACAACGTTCTCTTTACTTTGACACCTTTCAAGGAGTGGGCAGTGGGTGAATAGTCAGTTTTTGAAGTTGGGTGTGTCAGAAGCAGGAAAAATGTACCGTAACCAAACTGTAATGTCTGGACGATGTCTGGGTCGGAGCATCTTGTAGGATGTTCCTGGTATGCTGTGGTCCAAGGAACAAAAGTAATCCTGTCTCCTAGAAATATCATTTTATCTAAAGCCTGTGTGCGCCATTGTAGGTGTTTTTATTGTTCTTTCTCTTTCTCTTTGTCTTCCGTTTGTCTTTTTCAATTGTCTTGTTTATTTCATGTTAAAGCCATTTAAGATACTAAAATAAAGCACTCATTTTACAGGCTTGCCTTGCAACCGTGGCTTTGCAAGGCAATGTTTAATGACATTTTTTCTGCTAAAAATAAAACAGAAGACATTCATATTAATCATTTGACGTTTTGTATTTTCCTAATATAAATAAAAACTCTCCAGAGTGTTCTGTGTTCTTATTTACACTTGGATTATTCACAAAACATGTAATTTACCCAGGGCATCTAAAAAGTTTGTGAATTGCTAAGAAAAGCTTATGTATGTATCAGTGTTACTGTATATCAGAAGGTCCTGTTGGGGCACAGTTTGGTTGTCTCCTTGAGGTTTGATTGTGTCCTTAAATTAATTAACAGATTAGTTGAATCAGGCAAGTTTGAGCAGGAAATCAAGACTAGACACCAGTCCATCAGGACAGGAATGGAGTTTTGGAAAAACCTGCGTATAAAGCTTTTGTCGAGATTCATTTGTGCAATCACCAAAAACTCAATCAGAAAGTGAAGTGGGAATGGGAAGTGAAACAATGCCAGAGTTCCACATGCAAAATCTTTGTCCAATTGAATAAAAAGGATAGGGCCTTTCTCCTAGACTCTAGTTCTGCCTGTGGCACAGCCGTTAGTCTTCATAAATGGATTTTCTTAAAACTAAATGATTATTTCCATAAATTAATGCGCCGACACAGTTCGATTAGCTAGCAGACTCCGTTAACTGATGAATTTTGACACAGTTCATTATATGATAGTATTAAAAATTCATTCGAGTCCTCATTTCTGTCCAGCTCTATGAGACATGCAAGTTTTACTGAATTGTCTGTCTGTTTTTCAGAGGTTGATGAAGCTCGGACAAGACTGTTCCTCGAAGAACTTCCCACTGGTTACAGACACTGGACCAACAAGCAACTCAGCCTCTAATGACCAATGGGGTCTCCACACCAACGATGGACGATATTTTATTTTGTCTGTTTAAAGAAGCAAAGAGGGCCAAGAAGTATACCAACATGGGATTGTATAAATTTACTGTGAGGAGCTGAGCTCAGGTGAGCAAAGTACCAGAACACGTCAGGTTTGAGAGATCAAGACACCATGGAAGTGGAACTTAGGACTGGCCTGTCTGCCGCGGCCGTGGTGGCCATCGCCTGTAACTCTGTAGTTGCTGTTCTCATCCTCATCCTCTTCGTTATACTGTACAAGGCCTGCCAAGTGCCCTCATGTCCAGAGAGGGCAGTGGTACTGACAGAGACTCAAAAGAAGCTGAATAATGAACAGAAATACTTACTGACTGCAGCATGATGCTTGAAAGAGGAGACATTTTTACGTCTTTCGTGTATTCACTTTGTTTATGATGGTATTCGGCATGTAATGCACTTAAATGGATACAACATTAGGCTGCAGCTTGTGAGACAATATATCTGGTATTATGCATAGGTCTAGGCCAATAAACAAGTTTTAAACATTTGAAAAATGGCATTTTTGAATGGACCAATAAAAATGACACAAAATCATTTAGAATAAAATGTTTTTATGTTAACTAACAAAGTAAAGATATTTTTTACCTCCTCAAACGAAGATAAGATTTTTTATGGACAGCGATGACGATAACGATTTCCATTTCCACCAGAGGGGGTGCAAACCCAAAAGGCCTCTGTCGAGTTCTTGACTTTATTTTTACCACAATATGCGGGTTTTTATTTGGCTAAAAAATGAACATTCTGTCATTATTACTACTCAACAGGCCAAGAGTGTTTGTCTGATAGTAAAAGCATGTCAGGCATAATGTGAAATGAACAATCACATACTGTGACCGCAAGGGAAAGCAGGGCATGTTGTTACAGCTCGTTACCCCTCCTAGAGCGTAACTGAGGTTTGATCAATGTACCACCATAGGTGCAGGCTGAGAGTAGGTGTAACTAGAACACTGACAGAACAAGAAAGGGCATAGGCTTGAGACAAAGACAGCAAGCCTGTTCCCCTTATTGCAGAACTAGGGTCTAGACTTTGTGACGGACTGAACAAGAGACAGGTGCTAATACAAGAGATTGGACTTGGGAAGGAAAAGAAAACTGAGACCGAGGGGGACTGGATGTGAGTCTGGAGAAGGGACTGGATTCCAGGCTGGACCACGAAGGGAAACAAAGGCTAGACCAAGGGCTGAGACTAGCTGAACAAGGGAAACGAGGGCTGAGACTTCGCTCAAGACTGAACTGAAGGTTTTAAATGAGCCTGGACCGTTGAAGAAACACTGGACCAGCACTCTCTAGAGGAGGGGACACTTCTCCTGAGTTACTTTTCCTGAAGTCCCTTCATCTCTTTGAGAGCCGGCTCTGGCCTGGCAAGTTATCCTGATAGCAAGAGGTGGACGTGGGGAGTGATGTATCTCCAAGCACCCATCTTGTCCATCCCAGCCCATAGTGGCTCTACAGGAGGGGAATTTGGAGCCATGATTGGACCAGGAGTTTGGAACCCCGGTATAGCCCCGCTATACTGCCCATGTCCCTCGTGTGCCTCCAGGCCTACCTCTGAGCTCCAGGAATGTTGGCCCAGGAGAGAGGCCAGCTCCATTCGCTCCAGGGTGGCTCAAGCCAAGTGTTCTAGCTGGTTATACGCATGTCTCTGCTAATTTTGGGGAGTGACCTCAACCAGCTTGCGGCCATCGTCTGTCTCCTGCGTCCGGCTCAGTCAGCGTTGTCCTCCAGGCAATTCAAAAAGTTATGTCCATGTTTGCGGTGGGTCAGTCTGACTTATGTACTGACAGGGAGGACTGAAAGGTTATGTATGTGCAATAGCGTTCATTATTATCAAAAGTAGCATAATTGAATGTAGAACAGATCGGACAACACCAAAACAAACGGCAGAACATTTGGATGCCTGGGTAAACAGAGTGAAGACCATCAGGGTTTCAGGGTTGACCCACATTTAAACTTTCCAAAAGTGGGGGTGTTCTAGGACGGGGAAGCCAAATTATAAATACAATCATGTCCAATTAATATGACAAAGTTGGGGGGGGGGGTGGAATTGTGCTACGTCCCTGCCCACAATGTCAGAAACCAATTTGGGGAGTTTTATTCAGAGGGAGAATAAGGAACAGCTGTGCACAGCTGGGGTAACCACGGGGTGGGAGTGAACACTAAATGGGAGACAGGCCTGGGTCTGAGACAGAAAGATATCAAAGACAGCATGGCACTGGAGGGGAGTGACAATGAGAGAAAATGGCAGGGCGGGCTAGAAATGTAAATTACTGGATATAATGGTGAGCTATCGATCTAAACTACTAAATGATAAACCAATGTATTAAACTATAATGAGTTTCAGTCCCAGGCAGCATTTCCTCTTACTACCCACAGTGCTGAAGAGGCACTTTTCTTTGTTGCGATGTAATTCGTTAACATCCTTTGCACACGTGGGACCACAGGGAGCGTGTGGGTGCATTTGGGACCATTCTGGCTCAGCGTTGATCTTTTGATTGATGGGAGCCAGCCGTGAGCCACAGAAATCTGAGTGCCTACATGCCAATCCCTTTCACTGGAGCCAGCCATGGATTAAGTATCTCTGAGAAAGTGCATGTCCTCCTCCATCTATTCCGTCTGTGGCCTGTTGGAGTCTGAGTGACCTCCTGATCTGCGGTCAAGTGCTCGCAAATAGGATCCCAGCCTGCACCTACATTTGGAGTGTCGCAATCAGAAAGCTAAAGGAATTTTTCTCCTGACCATGACATTCCTGAGTGAAATAAGACATATCTGTGAAAGTGATGTAGTTTTAATCCTCTCGATTTGATTGGATCTTGAAAAGCAGGTGTATTGATGATAGATGGTTTCAGAGCAAAGTCTTCCAGTGTCACCGATATACAACTAAATCAATAAGTGAAAGGTTTTCTTTAAGTATTTTTGTTAAGAACCTAATTTGAACACATTCTTACTGCTAAGATTGTTCAGAGTAAAGCCTACATTTCACGGTGGAGGTTTGAGACTTTTGGAACCTTAATGTTAAAACAGAGGTGGTGGAGTTGGTGAGCTTGCGGGCGGGACCTGGCAATGACGAAAACAACCCAAAACATTTATGACACACAATTAATGTACCACAATGAGTTTTGCCCCATTGGCCTGTTGTAGAATGCACATTATTTTTCAGCTTCAGTCTCTTCACTGATTGAACACATTGTCCTGGTGTAGAATTCATTCTCCCTGCCACCCATGTGATGATGCCAACACCTTTCACGTGATCCCAAAACCTATTAAATCCAACCCCTCTGGGTTACCGGTTAGAAAAGTATTATTTAACTTGAAAAATCAACAAAAGGTTTCCATTTGGCTATGAGTGGTCATACTTGTTTATAGCAAAAGCACTACAAAATTCATTGAGCCACTTTACATAAATCTGTCTACACCCTTTTTTAACCAATTACAGGCTTCTAACTACACATTACAGAGATTTTATGTCCTGTTTACAAAGTTTTTGCTGACTGTTTGGCCTGAAACGTCTGTCAGCTGATGGTGACGTCTTGAGTAAAATGTGCAAGAGAAAGAAGCACGTAGACGGACGTGTTCGAGACTCGGCCGGTCCCCGTGTGTGCTGCCGGCCTGTGGATGAGGATGATTATTACGTAAAGTGTGTAAAGCCTCTTATCTGTTCCCCTTGGACACTGTCCATCTGCCAGTCTATTTACTGCTGCCTGATGAGCTCCGTTCCTCAGAACCCGAATAGCTGCCGACGGCGTCATCCAGGAGAGTTCATGGCCAGATGAGGGTGAACTCTAGGAAAAAGCTAAGAAAGCTTGAAGCAGAAATCCAGCACACCATCAGTTTCAGATCTTCAAAGGCTGCAGGAAGAGAAGAACTGAGCAGGAACAGCCTGAGGCAACAAGTCTGGATCGCAGAGACACTAGTCCCTGTTACCTGTTAGACTTTGTATATTGCATGATGTGACATAACAGTGAAAAAATCTCTGCTAAATTTATTAATTCTGTTTCATTAGAAGAGGCCCAAACAAAATAAACATCGCTTTAAATGTTTTTGCTAAAGTGGTTTACACAATGTGATTTTAAAAGGAACACTAGAATCACACACATACATGTATCTTTATATTTTTTTATTTTATCTATTTATTTCTTTATGTGGCACAGTGCTCTATGCAGATGCAGATGTAGATTAACATTCAATAACACAATCATTCAACTTAAAGCTGTAGTTTACAATTTATATTCATCTAGGTCATTAACCTTGAGATGACATGATAAAAACTGTAAACTTAATACTAACTTGTAATCACTTATTTACAGTCTTAATTACTATTGATAGGTTTGAGCAAGAATTGCCCCCAGACTTATGTAATTATAAAGTTGATTTTCATGGTTTTCAGTCCTCAATTGTTACATATGAAAAATGTACCAAAACACATGGACAAGGCCTTCAGTTTGATTCAGAAATGTCAAAATACTTAAACTGAAGAAATGGGAAAAAACATCAGTGTTCATTTCAGCCAGCACTGGAAAACTGTGAGATATCAACATGGATACTGCAGTTTTACAGTGATTACTTCAGTAATGAATCCTTGTCCGGGGTCACCAATGTTCTCCACTTTGAACAACTGAATGAACCTGGTTCCACTGCCACTCTACAGGCGTCTTCAGAAGGTCCAGAAAGCATGGTGTCATGTTTTTTCCCCAGAATCTTGGCCCACTGAAAATCTAATTGTAACTGGCTGGTTCTTCTTCCTAATTATGTTGATGATCCTGAAGGCCTGACCAATGGGAAAGCTTTCTAAGCAACATCTATCTTGATGCCTCCGAGAAGAAAACGATGATTAGATTTCCCATGAGATGTGTTTAGAATTTAACCCTGACTAACATTAGTTCCACAGTATTTCATGTGTAAGGGCAAAACTGATTCTCAGAAATCCTTCGGTCACCTCTGGTTTCCTCGAAGGCCCTGGAGTTTTCACTGAGCTTACAAACACCTAAAGTTCTGCTAAGATGTTAAGTGGCCTGGAATCTCTCGCTAAATCCTGATGGTAGAGGTAAGTATTCTACATACAGATTAAATGGAGACACCGGTGGTCTAACAAGCATGTGGGATTACAGCTGTGATGGGATTTGTGATGGTTTAGGTGAGATTACCTGCGTACGCTGTGCATGTGATAGCCATTATTATTACATAATTCCCCCAGCATTTGGACTTCTCCGTCCCAGGCTGATCTCTAAGTCTCACCATTCACCCATTTCTATGAATCATCTGCCTGTGTGTGTGCTCTATGTGTGTGTGTGTGTGTGTGTGTGTGTGTGTGTGTGCAGAGCATATGCCGAATTAAACATCAACACGTCAACACTTGCATGTATTTGTAGCTCGTAAGTGACAGCAGAGGGTCACAGATGGAGGGCGACTATATTCCACAGTATCATCCCTGTTATGCAACAATGCATATAAACAATGACCCTGGTCTGCTCAGTTACATAAAAGTGCTATTTACTCCCTGTTCTTCTAAGTCGCATCAGTGGCAGAATTTACATAACCGGAACTGCTTTTTGCAAAAAACCTGACATTTAGCTCAGCTAAGAAAACGATGCTGTGGTGCATTTAGCAAGAAGCAGACTACTGACGTCTATCTGCTATAATGGAAAACAATATTAACCTGTCTCAGTGGCTGTATTTTGCTGTACCATTTAAAAGTTTTACATTTACTTTTTGAATGACACTAGTATAATCACCTACGCATGTAGGAATATTGCATTTTTTCTGCAAATTCTGAGGTAAATGGAAAATAGAGAAATAAAACGGGTCATGTCATACTTGGGTGTCAGTTTAGAAGGATGGTGACTAGGCTGATTGTATCTGTTGATAGGGATGGGTGTGGTGAGAATGACAGTGTGGAAATAGTGGGGAAACTTTTTCAGAGGTTTCAAAAAGTGGTGAGGACAGAATAGGCCATTATTTTTAAAAAAAAGTCTTTCTAAAATTGGTGAGAATGTGTCCCCAACCTTCCCTGATATAAATGACACCTACGACTACACTCTTCAGTATTACTGAGTATAAACATATTCTTATGTCTTTTAAACCTCTCTGCCCCTTTTCAAGTTTCTTTGTTTTTATGTGATTGGTTGGACACTGCAAGAAGGAATTATGGAAGATTTTGAGATTATGTATTACTAACTGTACATACATAATGGTGAGGCAAACAAAATGCCCAAAGGGAATGATGGGAAAACATCTGCCCAAGGATTGATGTTCTGTAACAATGTAGTAACTTTAGGGGACAAATGGCACTTTTCTACTGGAGAAGGAACCGCATTGTACTGTGACAAAATGTTCTTCCATTGCATATAAAGTGACCTGAAACCGAATCGTACTTGAGGGCCGAAAGTGGTCCACAAAGTAGCTGAGTGCATCACTGCTTTCTGATTGGCTGAAATGCTGGGTAGTAAATGAATTATAAGCACTATGGTCTGTTTGGGCTGAAGATACATTTCAGTGTTCGTTTTTTACGAATCTAACAAATTTAGCTTTAACTCTGTGAGAAACATGAAGGTGATCCAGGCATGTTAATCTAGGTTCGGTTCTCATCACACGGATAAAGAATGCAGAGAAAATATTTAACACTCAAACAAGACTATAAATAATACAAGAACTCGACAACAAAAGCGGCTCTGACAGAAAAACTCTCCATCAGTTCGACTCCATGGACGTGGTTTTGGTACGAGCGGCTATAACCTGTGATTAAAATCGAGTCAGAAACTCCGGAACCGGACTAGATACACACTGGAACACCAGAACCTGATCCGACTTTAGTATCAGCACAGTACAGTTTAGGACCTGATACAACTTCAGTACCAGCACAGAACAGTTAAGAACCTGATACAACTTCAGTACCAGCACAGTACAGTTTAGAACCTGATACAACTTCAGTACCAGCACAG
>JBBMFX010568491.1:0-15067 GCA_037832545.1 Rhabdalestes septentrionalis | reverse complement strand
GCCCCCTCGGGATAGTGTCTTCCACTCACGTATATGTTCGAGACCGCTTTTTCTTAACTGACAGTAGAATTTAGATTCTCTTCCCGAACCGGAACCGTGCCCGAGCCCGCGGGTCGGGTCGGCCCGATATTTCCTGCTACTATCCTTGGGCCGTGGCCGTGATCCAGCATTTATTAAACTAATAATAATCGGGAGCTTCGCTATAGGTCTAAAATTAGGACTAAATTGTGGGGTCAAGAATATGTTTTTTTTGTAATGGGTGAGCAGCTGTTTGTTTGAACTATCATATTTTCTCAGGGGCTGTTTATTGTAGGCAAAACAGCTGGACAAATGACAAAGAAATATGAAAATCCTAGGGGTCCTTATATGGTTTCATGATCAAAACTAAATAAGATAGCTGACAAGGAAAAACAAGTTGAAAAATTATTTAGGCAACTATGTTCTAAAGTAATAGGAGCTGTTATTGATACAGACGAATCAGGTTTTGTTTGGATTATGTTAGATTGAATGTCTTTTTTTATAATAGAAAATAATTAGGAATATCTCACAAGTTTCAGAAGAAGGCTTTAGTGATTCACTATATATACTATACAATAACATGTGGATTCGAATGTGAATTAATCATGCTAAAAAGACTCTATGTCTTAGAATTAGCAACTGATACAGATAGAGAGTTTGATTTTGCAGTTCTCACAGTGGCTTGACGCATTTATCAATCTCCTGGGATCTTCTGGGTTTTAGAGGGGGAGACAAATTTAGACATGTTGGTTCATGGAGGCTAACTCATCACATTCAGAAGAGAGGGAGAGGACTTTGGATACTGTAGATAATCTGGGAATAGATCTTAAATAGAATGCATACAAGACATTATTTAAATATTTCTGAACTTAAGGTTTTCTACATGGAAACCAAGGACTATTATCCACATTTGGTGGATAATTCATAGTGTATAAGCTTTCACGTTTTGCTAGCTATACTAGCATCCTAGCTCTCATGCAAAACAAAAGAAGCGAACTTCAAACACCAAATATTTATTCAGGTATTTTTGTTCATATTGTGACACTCGGTGTCTCTAATCAAGATTACTCAATGACTGTCTGCCCACTCCAGTCACGCTGGATGCTGGTAGTGGGTGTTTATGTTTCTGAAGCCAACTGCTGAAGGTTTCCATCTCACAAAGCTCAGATAGGAGCACCCAGCCAGCTCCCCATAGCTGCATCATTTGATGGCCAATGCCAGGTCCATAGTACATATTTTAGACTTTCTGAAGCTAAATAGATCTTTTTTAACGGTACAATTCAATTGAGATCAGTCCTATTAAACATTTACCTCTGCCTCACTCAAAACCAAGAATCACCACCACCACAATAGACAACATTGCCTACAAGGGTTAAATTGGGATTTTGAGCTCTGACATGGAGTACTGCTCAGTCTGCCATGAGGAAGATTTTTGTTAAATGGTGCTGGTCCACAATGTTAGTCAGAGGATTGTGAGTGTGTGGCAAATATTTTTGTCAAAGGGAAGGGATCGTATTTCTCAAATGAGGTTGGGGGACAATAATGTTTGTCACAGGGGGTGGATCCTGGTGTCATTTTTGTCGAGGGAGGGGGGCTCCTCGTAAAATAATTCATTATCTTAGTTTGTTCCGCCCAGAGATGAATTCGGGTGGCATGCCTCGATGACTCCCACATGGAAGGGCCACAGTGGAAAAGCTTGTTCTCTTTCAAGATTCATTGTGTTTCTTGCATTTTCCTCTTCTGAGGCAATGGGTGGCCTGGATAGGTCAGATCCAAAAGCTTACTAGTAAAACATGGGTTTGATTTAGCCTGATCCTGCCCTGCCCTGCCCTGCCCTGTGTGTTGCTTTTGGCCTCTGGATACATTCACACCCTCTGAGAAATGCGCAACTCGGCTTATTACTTGCATAGTCCTTGAATTATTCTTCATCAGGTCTTACATCATTCTAAATGTAAATGAAAAGAAGACCTGCCCTTCAGCTTGTGTGGTCTTGATTTACTCCATGCATGTGCTGCACACTAGGTGTGTTTTCAATGGTGTAACATTAGAGGGCAGCATAATCCAAATGAACCTGAATCAGTTCAGAGTTCAAGGGGAAATCTGGGGGATGTAAAAAGACAGTAATTTTGAGTTTGGGTAGTTTGGTGTGAGAATTTATATGTAATGTCATGCAGTATTTTATGCAATGTCAAACTGGCAATCAGACAAAAGTATGTATGTTTTTGGTCTTATTAGACCCTGTATGTGCATTTAGAGCATACATCTGGTTCCTTTCCCCACCACTATGAACAGTTTGGTCCAAATTCAGCAACACTGCATTTTTGTCCTGTATAAATTAAACATGGCCATCTCTGAAGTTAGTAGAAGTAATTCCAACATGTTTTGTATGTTAATGCTACTTGGTGACTACTGGGTTTCATTCACTGTTATAGAAGTGCTGGAAGATTTTGATTAGTTTGTTGCTGTGTCTGTTTTTTCTGTCGGTCAGTGGTCTATGCCATGGGGCCAAATCATCAACCTGGCATCTAATGCTAATTATTATAGTAAAAAAAAACATTTAATTAACAAAAAACATGTGTATGGACATAACTGGGGCTAAACATCAGAAATATTAATAAAAGATTCTTTTTTTCTCACATAATAAAAATAAATAAAAGCAAATTAATAATTTAAATAAAATCTTACAAGCATTTTGCTGTTTTCCAGAGAAGGTTGCGCAGTAGTATTGTGGATACTGAGCACTGATTTATTGGCCTTCTGGCAACTACATTATGTGGACAAATACTTTTGGACATTCCTGTTTTACACAGTTTGAGTGAGACCCTGCACATCCAGTGAAGGGTAATCCTTCACTTCAATGCTATAAATGCACTTATGCTCCAGAATTTTGGAAAATGCAATGCTTCCGACTTTGTGGATACATTTTGGGAAAGAACCTTTTCTATTCCCACATGACTGTGCCCCAGTGCACAAAGCAAGGTCCATTGAGACGTGGCTGGGTGAATCTAGTGTGGAAGAACTTGACTGGCCCACACAGAGCCCTGACCTCTACCCTATCCAGCACCTTTGGGATGAACTGAAACAAAGATTGCGAGCCAAGCCTCCTCATCCATCCATGCCTGACCTCATTATTGCTCCACAGACTGAACGGGCACAAATTTGACTCTCCAAAATCTCATGGAAAGCGTTCCAGGAAGAGTGGATGCTGTGATAGCTGGAAAGGGGGCCAACACCATATTAAAGTCTATGTATTTGAGTCATTAAAGTTGTTGTAATGATACAGCTTTACAATACAGTGTAAGTGCTGATTGTAGACATTCCGTCTACTGAGTGCTGAAAGGTTGGGGAGCCTAGCAACTCACTGGCTTTTGGCTAATACCGATGTCATGAATGTTCAAAAGTCACAGTTATAAGGTACTATAACTGGAGGTGAATTGCTTTTTACAGTATCACAGCAGTGCTCAATGTGTGAAAGAGTGCATTTTTAGAAAACCATGGACTCATTCAGGAGTGTCAATTAGTGTCCGATAAACTCAGAAGCCATTAGGTGGCATTCTCCTCTTTACAAATTCTGTGGGTTCATTAGTCAGAACATTTTATAAACTGCAGATTTGCATATGTGGGTGAATTGGAATGATAATTTAATACCATTTTATTCACATAGTCATTTAATTACCTCCGTTCATTTTTCAGACATTCAAATGTAGACAATACTTGTATTTAACTGAAAAAAATCCCTCACTGAAGAATTGATTAAAGCAGCATATTGTCGATCTCTCACATGAAGGGTAAGCTTAGTTAGAATGCCTGAAGAGCAAAGAACAAGGCTGACAGCTACACATTGTCCCTTTCTGAAGAGGGCGAGTGAAGTCAGGGCCCTTTTTAAAAGCCCCAGATTCAGTACATGCTTTTGCAAAAGAAATGCATTTCATTTCAAACATAATGAGCCTATTTACACTTAGACAACTCATCCCTATATGACTGGAAAGCCGAGCATAAACGCAACCAAGATGTGCTGGGGGCCACTACCTGATGCCCCTATTTGTACCTGTTTCTTTAAAAAAACTTCAAGATTTTACACTTAGGAAAGAAAAAATTACACAAAACACAACACAATAGTGTCGTGTTGCATGTATGCTAAATGTATTATGAAAAAAAGATGTTGGGCTCTATCCCTTATTAATTTGATGTTACATCCAGAGTCTAGTTAGCTAGCCACAGCCTAAATGTAAAAAAAACCTTTATACAACAGCTTTTAGGGCCTTTTATAGCTCACGCCTAACAAAATCCAACATTTCTCCCTTTAGTTCCTATAACATGAATTTCTGTGTGGCACTTTTTTAGGAAAATAATTCCTGTGTCCACTTTGCTCATTTCTTTTCTTCTTTAATTGGCACATTTTTTTCAAACGTTAGCCCATTAGCTAATGCAATCAGTTATTCTTTCCCTGCAAATAAAACATTAAATAACTAACCATGACAGCCTGAAGCTAGAACCGCAGCATTCAGAGGGTTTACAGTGATGAAATTAAGTCAAGTTAGCTAATTAATAAGTATCTGTCTTGTTTGTGTGTTATTTGTGACAATGTATCACCATCAGAATGTAGATGTTCTTGCATGGACTGTTTTGTGGATAAGGCTGATGTAGCTAAGGAGTGCTGATAAAATAAACAGCTAAGAAAGTAAGCAAGAAAGAGCTAGCCACATTAGCCTAAAGCTAATACAGTGGCTTCTGAACAATTTAACATGACTAAAGTCAGTCATTTTCTATTAGTCAGTATTTGATTGTATTATTTTATTTGTGAGCATTAAATACAACACCATTAGAATTAAGGTGTTTCTCTCTATGCAGCTCTATGGTTTTGGTGACAAGGCTAACCTGAACCTGAAGGTAATACAGTAGCCTCTATTCTTAAATGGTCTACAAGTGTAATAGTAGCTGGATAATTAGTCAATATCTGATTGTTATTGTTGTATTTGTAAGGATTGATTACAATACCACCAGAATTCAGCCACTCCTGCCTAAACAGCTTGTAATCTGGATTAGGAGTTGGAAGGAAACTTTTCAGCTGTTGAACTTCAACTAAATTTTGTTAATCGTAATGGGGCTTTGGAGTGCAAATGGAACATCTTAATGCATATATTTACCAGATATAAATGGCACAACCTTATAAACGTAAATAAGCTCATTGTGAATGCAGCAGCGACAGACAGAAGTAGCTTGACTGCATGGAAGAGAAAGAATGTTTCAGGGAGAGGGACAGTTCATAAGAGTCTCAAAAGTTTAAAGGCCAGGGGATTTACTACATGTGCTAAAAAGGAGTGTGGCTCCAGACACACACTCTGTAATAGTCTGTATTCCTTATGTTTTTTTGTACACGCTGAGAACCAGCTCAAGATAGAGCGGGAGGTCGGGGAAAGGAGCATCAAGGGTCGATCTCCTCAGGGATGATGGTGAGGATGACATCCTCGTTGCCTCGGCGAACCACCGCCCTGAGTGTGTTGTCCTTCTTGATGGCTGCACTAACATCACTGGCCGAGGAGATTTGCTGCCCATTGATGCTGATGATGACATCACTCTCCAGTAGGCCACCACTATGAAGGAAACAAGCTCAATTAGATCCACTCACTGTCCACTTAGAAGCCTTAATGTCTTGCATGTACCCCTTCACAACAACTGGGTTTGAATACATTTTAAATCAAAACTTTTTTCAAAAGGGTAATGACCCCCAGGAATGCCACAGTACAATTATGCACTCTGTCTCTGAAAGTGTAAGATTGCCTTTCCTCTTCCTCCAATGTGATACAAGTCAGTATTGGCATCTAAAGTGTCAATCTGTCACACTTGATCACAGCACAGCTCTCAAAGTGCACAACATGAAATTGTTCTCTGCAGGCAGCCAGAAACACAATGCCTGGGGAGTAGTGTTGTTTTCGTCAACGAAAAATGACAAAAACGAGACGCGATGCGACATAAATGCTGGTCATGTGACGATAACGAAACAAAATGAATAATGTAGTTTTGTTGACGAATAACAACAAGACTAAATGTGGTTTACATGATAACATTTTCGTTGACTAAAACGAGACGAAACCTTATTTCCTGTATGATAGGGAGGGGAGAAAATGTAAAGGACGCTCGACGTTAGAGTTGAACGATATTACGCCCCAATACTTTTGTCCATTGCAAGGCACTTTAGATTCTCTGCCCGATCCCCAACCCGGCTCGATATTTATTGCCACTCTCCTAGGGGCGGGCCGTGATCCAGCATTTGAGTGTCTCAGAACTCGGAGTGTCAGTTTAGGAAGCACCCACAGTTCAGAATGTGTGTTATAACGGCCCACGTAAATAAAAGAAAAAAGGATTTAAACCGAAAATTACAGTTAATCTGTCGGGCCGGGATGCAAGGGCTTGGGTCCGGTTGCATATTTTGGGCCGATCTAAGCTCTAATGTGAATTAATGTATCTAGAGTGGACAAACAAAGTCTCTCACACACAGCTTTTTTATAAGCAGCCTTTCCCATATTCATACAAAAAGGCTGCTCCTTGTTCTGATTTGGTTGTGTAGACCAGCGGTCTCCAAACCCCGGGCCGCGGACCGGTACCGGGTCATGGGTCACGTGGTACCGGTCTGCGGGCTGCACAGAAAAATTACAGTATTTCCTTTTTATTTACTATCAGAGACTAAACGATGTTTTATTTGGAAAAAATGACCGAATTTCTTATATTAAACTGGGTCGTGACGAAATAAATGGGGACCACTGGTGTATACTGACTATATTTGCTCAGGATTCTATGTTATTCAGGTGAGTTCAGGCCCACACACTGAAGCTTAAAACTTTTACCAATTTTACAAATGTGGGTTTTATGGCAACAGACACAAACACATTTTCACATTGTACACATTGTATTTACTAATGGTATTTTCTTAAAAAGTTTGTGGGGTACATCTAAGTTCTAACATAGTTGGCAAAACAAATGTCGTAAATTCCAATCAGAGTGTCTTCCATGTCTGGAATGGATGTACAGTATTCTTGAGCCTACAAGGTAATCATATAACCTTAATAGAATTGTGAAATAGGCTTGACTGAAATTTTTGATTTTGTCTATTCTTCGAAGTACTTATACTAATTTGACTTGCATTAATAAAAAAGACTAAAATGCAGATTTCATTGACAAAAACTAGACACAAATGTCATCAATTTCCATCAACTAAAAGTAGATGGAAATAGTCGTGGATCAGTCTGACTAAAATAAGACTTAAATGCTCCGATTTTAGTCGACTAAAACTTGACTAGACTAAAAAGAGACTGGACATGACTAAGACTAATAAAAACTAAAATGACAACTTGATGCAAAGACTTAGACTAAAACTAAAATTAAAACAGGCCACCAAAAACAACACTACTGGGGAGCTGCGTGTGGGGATGGTTTCTTGTTCAGGGGTACCTCGGAGGTGCCACTAGCAGTCCTGGGCTTCTAACCCACAACCCAAAAACTGCATGTTGCTTTTAAAAAGATTTGCAATATGTCAGTTTCTTAGAGGAAGGGCATGCTGGACTTCCCCATCCAGGTTGGTAGTTTGTCTGATTGCTAGAGGGTGGAATTATACTGGCAAGAGAATTGGGAAAATGTTTAACATCATTTTCACTGATGTAGCTTTTAGAGACAAATATCTGATTCTATTTACCACATCTGTAAAAAATTCACACCCACTCTGAACAACCAAACTCATTCTGAACCACTTAATTATAAAGGGGAAAATATAAAATTAAAATTGAATTTTGCAAACAGTTGTTCATCGTCCTCACAATTGTCTTTTTTTCCCACTGAATTCTTCAAACAGCCCCATTCATCTGCACTGCAGCAAACACCCAACACGTTTTTTTTAGGGTTTGAAACCAATTTCATGACATGACACTCACACTAACCACCTATAAGCTTTGGCAGATGGTGTCTTTTGTAATGTGGTATGACCAAACTGATGCCATCTATCCGCTTTTAAATCCCACGCTAAGAAAGAGGCCACAGTTTCCTCCGGCAGGAACTGGTCCTGCTTCCCATCACTCTGTACAGCACTTCAAAGAGGAGCCACGCCTATATGAGGCAGCCTGTTGGGATTGAGTGGTTCTGGAATGAAGGCAGTTTCCCTGGGAAAAGCTGAGAGCCAGGCCTGCCCAGAGACCTTCAGAAGAGAAGGTGAACAAATAAAGGCGAGTGTGTGTTAAACAAAGGTTTGTAGATGGGGTTTCTCGCCTTGCCAAATAGGGCACCAAAGAAGCAGGTGCTTCAAGCGTTATTATGCATGCAGGAAGTGTGCTCTGACAGGCTTTTTTTGGAAATGCTGAAACAGCACCCAACCTTTTCAGATTGGTCACAAAGCACAGACATGGATTAATCTGATATTTAGAGGTAATAAAGTGAACATGCTAATAGTAAATCAGATTAGCTTGACCAACAAACATAACATTGGATTAAAGCAAGATGAGTACAGAACAATGCTTTATTTCCTCTCAAATGAACTACTCACGTTTCTGCTGGGGTTTTGGGAATGACCTCGATGACGTAAGCTCCTGAGGTGACATCAGGGAAGTCAGGATGCCTCTCCTTCAGCTCCTTTGCCAGACTATGACAGAGGCAAAGCACCCAGGCATATTTAGTAACAATATCTTGGACAGCAATAAGGACAAGAAGCTGAAGATTTGGAAGGATCACTTACGTTGGAGTGAGGGTCATCATTCTGACACCAATATACTTCTTTTTCATAGCTATTTTTCCTGCAGGAAACAAAGACATAAATGTCCTGAGGAACAAGTAACTACTAACTGAAGGTATCGGTAATGCTGTTGTGATGTTAAAGGGGTATCTAGAAGGGGGACATTTTTATTTGACTACTAGCCATCGAATGAAGATAACAGAGAGCACTACTTGGAAGCCGAATGTCAAATCTATGGCAATGCTAGCAGTCAGAATCTCTTTGTGGCCATGAAGGGATACCCAAAAGTAGTATGACATCTTTACAAAATGCATGCAAAGTTTTGGATTAAGAGAACAGTGACTAACAAAAACACAAAAAAGCTTTTTCTAAATCACCTAGATGTACGGATGGACTACAGAAACAAAATTATGACATCCAATTTAACATTAAACACTGCATTTTGGCCAGAATGCCCTTTTAAAACACCTCAATGCCACTAGGGGATTGAGAATGGCCCACCAGCCAAATATCATTTGGCCATGCGGTAGTCCTATGTGGTAAATCTAATATACTGACAGCTCAGGGCCTGTATGTTTGAGTCCTATAAAAAAAGTATGGAGGGTGATACCAAACTCTCATATATCAGGTCAACAAGGCCACCCATTCACATTTCTCTTACCTTTAGCCTGACGATCATGTGACTCGGTAAGGAACTGGCGGATCTTATCAGAGGGAATGGCAAAGGAGATCCCGGCAGTCACCTTCAGAGTATTGATCCCTATCACTTCTCCATCCTATACAAATACAAGGGACACTTCAACACATCAAGAACATTTCCCCAACACAGGATCATGTACATCTGCTAGGGTATATACAATTTACGATATTAGCTTAGCAACTAGATAAGAAAAAAAACAATTTACCAAGTTCACCAGGGGTCCTCCAGAATTCCCATACTGTGAACAGAAATTTCAGGAGTGAAATTCAGTTGGGATTCCTGAGGTAACCTTTATTATAGGCAAGAGTATTGAGCCTTCAGCTTACATTGATGATGGCGTCTGTCTGGATGTAGTCCATGTCTGAGTTCCGCAGGCCCAGCTCCTTGCCTCCACGCTGTGTTGTACTGACAATGCCTGTAGTCACCGTGTTCTGGAGGGAGAAAGGGCTGCCGATGGCCACCACAAACTCTCCCGGCCTCAGGTCAGCTGACCTGCCCAGCAATAGCACCGGGAGCTTCATCTACAATAGACAAAACAATGCAATGGTGACATTTCTAATGTCTAATGGCACTCATGTGTGTGATGGTGACATACACTCATTGTCAGCTTTATTAAAAACACACACCAAACACCTCTTTGTTGGCATAGTTTGGTTTGTGTTAGCCAACCTCTAGCTCATCATTAATGGCTAGTTTATAGCTGTTTTTTGTATGGTGCATCACTCTCAATCAGCTGTCAACCACCCCGCCAACCAGCATGGCCCACGACCCAAATAGTATCTGGTTGGTCTGTAGTCAGGAACTGATACATTTTGAAAGGGGTAGAGAAGGTATAAATAAACTGCAACAGATGGGGATATGGTCTATAATAATACAAAGGTAACTGCAACTGACACCTGAGGGAAAGGCTTCTAATAAAGTGGATGGGAAAATTATTGCCTGAGGTCTACAAACTTCTTCCTGGTCACGGGATTTGTAGCTTTGCAACTAAATGATCAGTCAGTTACATCAGCGTCATATATCACAAAACACTGGTCTATATATGGAAGCCTAAATTAAGTGTATTTACTTTTTTGTCCTTTCGTGATTACAATTACAATCCCATTCATAAAGATCCAGAAAGGCATGTAACATGCATGTTAACTGTGATTAACTGAAATAACCTGTTGGTTCAAATCCACATGTTCCATGTGATCCTTTCAAAATCCAGATGTTACCTTTGTGTCCAACCAGCAAGGGATGCGGGCTTAAGACAGCGACTTAAACTCCAGCTGCATGTTTACTGACTCGTGATTTAAATCAGAGCTGAAGCTCTACAGATATTTTAGACTTTATCTAGAGTTTTCTCTCAGTGGCATCATCAAGCTCATTTGCTATATTTCAAAAATGAAATGTTTGTGTTCGGCCCATTCGTCCTGTGTAAAGCACAGCAGGAAGAGCCTGCTGTATGATGGTTAGCGGTAAGCACATTGCCAGATGGAGCACATTAGAGAGAATGATGGTATGCAGAATGGAGGGCTTCAGGTGAAAATGACAACAGATTTACAAAAAGTTGACCGCAAACTAGATCCTCCAGCCAACCACCAAGCTGTGATAGTGTCACCTGCCTTTGATGCGTTTAATATAAAGTCATCCTTTGAGTTTGGACAGTGTAGGAAAGGCTTTAGAAGGAATGTGTCGCAGGATGTCAAATCTGTTAAACATGTTGCACAGATGGAAAAAAGCTTTTCTTAATCATACACGGGGAGAAGCTTTTCTTTTTACGGGTAATGATGAAGACATCTGGGTCTACCTCCCTTTCTTCATCTTACTCTCACACACACAATCCTTCTACCAGGGCTGTTATCCTGCGGGTTGTAATTTGAGAATAGTCTGCTAAAAAAACAGGAGTACTGAGCTATGGAAGCCAGATTGATCTATACCATTTTCCTGTGCTCTTGTTAATTTTGTGTTTTGTTACTTTTCTGTTCATTTCTTTGTGCTCACCAGGAAGGAATAAAGGCAAAGGAGGCAGAATGAGGAGCTGCAGCAGCCAACTTGCTCTATATTTCACCCAAAACACCTGCTGTTCTCACCACTCTTCTTAGATCTTGGTGGTGCTGTTATTCTGGGCACCAGCCTCTCAGTGCTCTCCATGTCCCTCAGTGGTACTATTATTCTGGGCACTCATCTCCTATTGCTTTCTGCAGCATTGCTTATCTGGGCACCGAGCCTTTGCTGCTTTCTGTGGCACTTGGTGGTGCTGGTGCTCTGGGCGCCGGCCCCTCACCGCTCTGCGTGGCCCTCAGCAAAAATGTTGAACGTCGCTTTACGCCTCACTTGATGCAGTCGTGTTCTTTACACATCAAAAGCAACGACAGCATTGAGAAAACACAAGCCAATCACTGACCTCCATGAAAAAAGTGGACGAAGTGGACAAATCAAATGAATCATTAAAGTATAACAGTCAAATGTACAGCCACCCTGATCAGCCTTTCGTACAGATATCACAAAGATGAAACAAAATTGTTGACCCATTAAACTGTTGGTCATTTCGGCCAGGTTTGCTTGTCAGTTTTGGCCAGTATAGGTGCCGTTTCTACCCTTTGCGGTAAAGCAAATATTTCTGTGAACACCATCAAAAACAGTCATAACGTGGCAACTGTTACATGCAGTCTGAGCATCTGAGGTTTGTTCTAGTGGGATGAGCCTCAGTGATCATGGTGAAATGGGCCCTTATTTCAGAATCAGAGGGCGGACAGGCCATGCTGAGCGCTCCAGCCCCTAGGCTTTGTTTAGGAAATTTGCCATTGCTCCCCCCGGGTAAAGATAACAGTCCCCATTGCCTCCGCATCTCCTGCACTCACCAACCTGCAATCATGTTCTTATGCCTGCAGATTTACAATCTGCACTGAATCTGGCTTTCGCTTAATTTACCGCAAATTACACATCTTGTTCTATGTGATACAATGCACGCTATAAATATGTAACACCCCTCGTTTTGTTGGTATCCTGTAACTTTAAGCTGCACCCGCTGGGTGAACGTCATGATAACAGTGTTACTTTGTTGTTATTGTTAATTGTGACCATTCAGTTCCCCTTTCTTGCCAGATTTAGTTGCACTCTTCTCTGTGCTCTGAGTGATTGTCTGTTCATAAGTGAACCGGACCAGCCAGAGGTCAGCAGGGGTACATTGGGAAACAGCACTGCAAGAGACTGCACTTCAAAAGCTTGAATCCTTCATTTTTGTCTCATGAAATCATGTAGGTATGAAAGTGGTGAATTAGGTCCTGTGTCTAGGTCCAGACATGGCCATTTAGGGCTGAGGAGTTTTTAATAAAACAATGCCTACTTGAACACTGGGTGCAGGGTTGAGAATTTTTAGCAAGATATACGGGTCAATAAACTCCTTTAACATATCCATCTTCTTGAAATTCAAAGCGTGGCTGAGGTGGGAGATTTCCCAAAATATGCCTTACTGGACTAATATCCCTGAGACGCCCAATTTTACAATAAACTACCGCACTATTAAAGTACCACAGTCTGTGCAGCAACTGGATCGAGTGATGCATTATTGAGTGTTGGCCGATTTCATTGTGGCTCCCTGACACCCGCAAATTATAAGTAATATGAGAGAGAGAGAGAGAGAGAGAGAGAGAGAGAGAGAGCATAAACATGCCGATTGTCCTAAGAGACTTTGTAAATATTATCTATCATGGTGTACTGAGCATTTGTAACCCTTACCATTTTCTGGCCTATGTTCTGACCTGCCATATCTTTGACCTATGCCTCTTGCCTTGCCTTTGTTGCTCCTTTTTTCCATGTTTGTCTTTTGCTCTGTTTCTTATGGATTATGTGCCGGGTATAACCTCATGAATCCGTCTACCCTGGTTCAATTTGGATCTGTTACTGGAATTCGACAGTGGAATGTCTTTATTATACCAGTTTGCTGGCTCATGACCCAGAACACTTAGTCTCAAAAGTAAGTGCAAGTAGAGTTTTATCTGGTACTTAGTCCATTCTCAGTCAATCCATCATCCCTGAAACCACAGCCCCCCCCCCCAATTTAACCCAGTTATCAAGGTAATCATCTGTAATAATCATTAACCATCATTTTACAGACATTTTCCCTTATTAGGTATGTGCATTCTGACTGATTTTGATATTTAAGTATCTGTAAGAGTTAAGGATCCGATATTCCAGTATTCACGGAAAGAATTACGGCAAAAAAGACTGGGGTTTAGGTCCAAGAGACATCACTCATGTCAAGAGGCTTAAAAATCATTAGGGCAAAGATTTAGCAGCTTCCAGAAGAATGTATAACTATGATTATCTTAGCAGACAGAGTCTCAATTAGCATGGCCATTTTGGCCCTGCTAATTGAGACTCCCACTGCTAAAGTAATCCAAATGGTGCCTGGACGGGCACTGATGAGGTCTACTCATCTTCCACACAAGACCTTTTCTGCTCGGTGTATGACATGCCAGCATGTTAGAAAAATAAATATTGTGGGTCTGAAAGGTTTAGTTTCTGACAAAGCCCTGCTGAATCTCACCTCTCAGTCATTTTCCTAAAACAAAAATCTATCCCATTAAATCAAACTGTTTTTTAGGTTCTGTGTTAAAAGACCTCAAAAGGGTAACGAGTATTCAAAAACTGGTACTCATTTCTAATATCTTATCATGAAATCAGGGCCTCGTAGTTGTGTGAAAAGTGGGAATAAATTACCAGGGTCCCAAGTGGGGGGAGGGCCCCTGAGGTTATTTATGGTGTCCCATGGCCACTGCTTGTGCATAGGGCCCAGAATTTGGTGCTACAACCCTGCATTAAATATTTGACAACTGACACTACATTGCTATTTTCTATTTGTATAATCTGATTATGGAATTCTTCCACTGCAGGCAAGCACTGAATGGCAGCCCTGTGAAATAAGTAGCTGGTCTGTAGCTGGTCTACATCTGTAACAATTAACAAATTCATCACCCATCCACCCTGCTTTAAGGGTCTGGAGACTTTTGGCCCCCTGACAACCTTCATTTTCCTTTGCCACTGTTCAATGTGGTACCTTTATCAAGTGCCTTCCATCCTTTCACCTACCTCTATACCTTTTGAGGTTCTGTTAAACGGGGAGGTAAAAATGTAAAAAAAAAAAAACACCAATGCCATCAAGGTAGAACATAAATAGGCCATTGGGTTGACAAGTGATATAAAGCACCCAGACCTAGGGGTGGGCGATATGGCAAAAATTTAATATCACGATTTTTTATCAGTTAAATCACGATTTTGATTTTATCGTCGTATTTATATTATACGTTATTCATATATTCACATGTAAGTATTGATTTTTTAAAAACTATTTTGCAAGTACTGAACAGTACAACCAAAATATTTACCTCTGTAAAAAGAATTCCTAAATAACAAAACACCATTTAGGCCAAAGAACATTTCTAAACTGATTAAAAATTCGCCAACATGTTTATTTAAAGCTTAAATACTTAATTGTCAGAACTAAATATCAACAAGAACAAGAAAATAAAATGGTAAAAAATAAAAATGGCAACTAATACAACTAAAACTTTTACCAAATTATTCAACACAGTCATTTAACATGACATGACAATACATCCTAAGGTAAAACAATAAACAGGAACTTT
>JBBMFX010568473.1:0-15067 GCA_037832545.1 Rhabdalestes septentrionalis | reverse complement strand
CAGTGTGTGTGGGAGCAGTGTGTGGGGGGGAGCAGTGTGTGGGGGAGCAGTGTGTGGGGCGCAGTATATGTGGAGGAGCAGTGTGTGGGGGAACAGTGTGTGTGGGAGCAGTGTAGTGTACCTTGCTCAAGGGTACCTCAGAGATTCCAGTATCTTGGGATTCGAACCCACTACATTCTGGTCGCAGGGCGAACCAGTAGGGCACCAAATGCTCAATAAGAAAGCAAGTGACCAATAAATTATACACAAAGGTAGACATCAGCAGTGAGAAACTGGGGTCCACAATGAAACTGGAATCATGTCCACATTCGCATGTTATAACGTTAAAATTGGTCGGCGTCAGACCCAATTAAAATTATATTTTTAACTCCATTGGATGACTTAGTAACTTGATGCCCTAAATATTGCAGTTTGGGATGCTGGGATTAATGTTATCAATGTTATTGCATGTGTTAAGCCAGAGAAACATTTTCTCAGCCGACAGTTACCTCCACCGACCAAACCCGCAAGGAACACTCAACTCAAACTGACGGACATGGTTATTTTATTTCTTGTATGCCTTCTTCCACAAAGCGTTATAAAACGTATAAAAGACTATTATCAAAATGTGGGTTTCAGACATGATGCCACAAAAATTCAACTATTCACATTAATTTAAATAAAATTGGCAATAGATTTCCGTTAATATTGATAGATGGTCCTCACTGCCCATAAAGAGGAGTTAATCAGAAAGACTTTTGTAATTTATAAATGCAAGAAAAAAACTGTAATCATAATCAGAGAACTTGCCTTAAAGTAGCCACGTGGATAAACCTGGCATGACCATCCAGTCACTAACAGCGAGGTGGGGAGTTAACATGTGTGTGTGTATTATGGTACAATATGAAGAAACAAAACGTTTTTAAAATATAATATAACTGACCCGTCTAACCAAAGTATAATTTAAACCTACTCACTAATAAAACCCGTTTCCGGTCAGACAGTTTTACACCTTACTGACCCTCCGCGCGTGCGTCACACATGTCCTTCACGCTACGGAACTACACCAGGAGTTAAACCAGTCGGGTTTTACCTTTTAATGATCTTGGATTTAAACACACTTAAACCAGCAGTTACTAAAGGGACTTGTCTGTTCCTCCATCGTGGTTTCACCACAATCTACTTAACATTACCGCATTTAATGCCTACTGTCACTAAGTACGCATTTACCTGAGTAAGTTACTCTATATTTACCCCAGACACTGCATATTTACCTTAGGTACTGACTTATTTAACTCAGTTACTGTATATTTATCACAGTTAATTGTATATTTATCACGGACACTCTATTTTAACCTCGCAGAATATTAACTTTAGTTACTCTTCAATTTACGCCAGTTACTGGTCAATTAACCTTATATGCTGGCATATTTCCTATAGCTGCGGATATACGTATCTCATTTACGGGCATATTTTACTGGCATATTTAACTGTGTTATAGTATATTTACTTCAGGTATTGACAAATTTACCTCTTTTACTATTAAATTAACCTCTGTTACTGACACGTTTATCCCTAAAACTGTTACATTTTCCTCAGTTGCAAATTTTTTCTCAGTTACTGGAAATTATCCCCGGTCGGTCTTAATACAATTACAGTATGTTCCCTCCAGTTACTGTCATATTTACATCACTTATCGTTAAACGTAACTGTATATATTTACAGTATAGTTTCCTCAGTTAATGTTAAATGTAACATAGTTACTGCATATGCACCTCAGTTATTGGTATTTTTTACATCATTTACTGGTTTGATAGGTATAGTGATATCCTCACTATATTCGGTCATTTAAACCGGGTGTGTATGAATGCGGAAATCAATAACCAAATTGCTCAGGGTGACTGTTCTTCATGGAGTTAAGCATCCCTGCTTTAGAAGGTCTGAAATGAAAAAAGAAAAAGCTGGCTTTGTTTTCTCATGGAAATGTGACTGACTAATTATAGTAATGAAGTACATTTTAGCATTTCCCAGTATCTTCTGAACAGATCATCATACAGATCCATCACATGACTGTGAGGTGTCAGAAGCGCTTTGTCCGAGGCCCTGTGGCGCCACCATGTGGTGATGCTGCAGCTCTCAGTGCAGAGGGTCTGGCTGATGGTATTTTTAGGGGTCCAAGCACGCAGTGCGTAGGAACCCTATTGTTTTTTCTTTTTTTTTTTGTCTGACAATGATTTCACCATGTTAGACGCAGGAACTTGTGGTAGACAGAGGTAATCACAGCTAAATTGATTGAGACTTTCAAATTCCCACTTTTTCTGTATTACTAAACTTCTATTTGTGTCTCTTTATGTCCTTCCAGCATAGTAAATTCAAAGTTAAATAATTTCCTGTGTGTGTTCCATATCCTTTCCGCCTGCCCCACTCCACATTCACTAACCTGGAAGGAATAATAAAACAGGCCTCCTCTAGACGTCCTGCTTGGTTTGTTGGCTTCTGCTTCTGCTAAGTCATTACACTCTGACTGATTGGCTCCTTGATGCTGAACTTTAGTCAGGTATTTAGGCCTACTTGAACTGCAATGTTAAAATCTATGGCAATTTCGAAAATTTTAGACATTTACTTACAATGTAAACATCTGCAAGAAACCGTAATTATGGAATTATTTTCAGAAATTGTGTCATTTGTACAATGCATTACAAAATTTCTAATAAATAATGATGCATGTACTTATTATATGAGAAAAACGCACAGGATATGTATGTTTCATATATTATTAACATACATAAATGGTTGAAAACGAGTATAAATGGCAATTAACCAAATTGGAATCTTACCATGCCACCATAGAAGAAGCCTTAGAGAGAGATAAGTTAGATCAGCCTATCTATCATCTCTTATCAGATCTAAAAAAATAATCCCAGGTATCTGTTCAGTACAGTTTCCAAGCTAACTGAGAACCAGGGAGGTAGAATCACAGGTTTCTGTAAACTAAACCAGTAAACATTTATTCAACAAAAAAGTAATTAAACAAGACATTAGACAAGCAGAAGTTTTACTTCACCACAGCTGCTGCCTGATGCAGCCGATGGAGCTATTGTTCAAAATTGAGCTATAATAGTTCCCCAACAGAACTCACATCACAATCTTGTACTTGTACATTCAAGTCTGTTCCTACAATCTAAAGAAATCTTACAAGTAAACACTGAACCTGTAATAAACTTCTTTCTTTGAATTGGTATCTGCTGTGCAGGGGCGCTGCCAGAAATCTTGGGCCCCATGAAAGATTAGAATTTTGGTTCCCCCTCCCCCCCTTTATTAAGATAATATTACTAGCCCCTAACAGGGCCCCATGTCAGTGCTGGGCCCCTAGAATCGTTCTAACCTTTCCCCCCCTGGCGGTGCCCCTGCTGCTGTGACACCCCAGGGCAGCGGCCTCTAGAGGGCGCCCTGTCCGGTCTTGTCTTTTATTTTGACATTGTGTCTGTGTACACTGGTTTTTGGTTTCTATCATTGGTTTCAGCTCTTCAGTGTTTCTGTTTAAGTTATATCAGCTCCCATTGGTCCTCTGTTCTAGCCATCTGTGTATTAAGGTCCTGTTGTACTCCTGTGTCCGTCTTCTGTTTGAGCTTACAGCCATCACACTTGTTTGTATATTGTATCCGTCCTTCTGTTTATAGGGTGCCCTGGCTTCTGAGTTTCGTTTTTTTTGTGTGTGTTTTGGCACTCATTTCACTTATTATGCTTGTATATAAAGTTAACTAATGGAATTCTGCATCTGCGCCTCACTCGCTCCCTGGAGTCAGGGCGACCTGACATCCACCAAGACTTTTAAGCCAGCCGTCAGCATGTCTTTGTTAAGGTTCTGTCCTCATCACACAAACAGCTTTAGTAAAGAAGGTAAATTACCTTCTCTTCACTGGTTCGGTTTGACCGTAGTGCAGCTTTTGTCACCACTGACCACTAATTCTACACAGACTAGTAAACCTGGCCAGAGACACTGGAACAGTCTCATCCCACTCTCAGTTTGTAGAAGTTAAAAGAAAATCCTCACTTCTCACCAAAGTAAAACACAGTGTCCTGCAAAGTTCATGAGGGATGATAATCTGAAAAAACTTATTTGCCTCCACTGCTACACAGATATCACAGAAATAACTTTATATCTCTACCAAAACAGAGGATGAACCTGGACTAAATATGGGACTGCATTAAAGATATAAAAGACTGGATTTCACAGAACTTTCTCTTGCTCAACACAGATGAAACTGAGATCCTTCTGGGGCTGAAAACAAAATTCACTTGATTAACATTTGTATTGACTGACTGTTACTAATTAAACTAAACAGTGAGGCACATTTCTTTTTTTTTTTTATAACTGACCTTAGCTAATTAAACTTAAAAACAACTTAAACTAAAGAACAACAGTATTTAGGGCAGATGGCCTAGTGGTGTGGACGTTGGCCCTGCAATCAGAGGATTAGGGTTCAAGTCCCAACTACTAGTGTCAATGCTGAGGTACCTTTAAGCAAGGTACCCCCCTACTGCTCCCCTGGCACCTCAGTTAGTGAATGGGTTAAATGCAGAGAAAACATTTAACTGTGTGTTGTACTTGTATGACTAGGCATGTGACAAATAAAATTGGTATTTGTAAAACCATTAATAGAAGTAATAAACAATTTACAAGGAAGAGCAATGTGATCACTAAAACAGTCACATTTGCAACCAAACATTTGCAAAAAAGGCATCGCTAACATGAAGAAGTTCGTAACAGCGACAATGGAGCACAATTTAAATTTGTTTTACCCACATATCTTATATAAGTATAATCTTATTTAAGTATAATGTGAAAATAAAAAGGAAAGGAAAAGTTTCTTTCCACTGATTTTATGCTGTTGGAGAACAACATGCTGGAATCCATCAATAAAAGCAGCTATTTCATTTTAATTCAATATTAAATGTCAGTGTAATTCAATGCATTTTGAATTCAGTATTATTACGTGTAGGTTGGTGCAAATTAGCATAATTAAGTTTTACTTACAGTTTATATACATATATGTATTTTTTTACAATATAGTTATATTCCTGGGTTATATATTGTTATTTTATACTATACCACGATGCTATATCGTGTACTTTATACTAAAATCTGCTATTTAGTCTGCTCAAAGTTTACATACATATTTGTATATTTTGTACAATACCGCCATACACACTTTATTCCTAGATTTTATATCGTAAATGTTCAGACATTTTATATTATCTATAACTTATTTTATATTATCTATATTGTGACATATTATTTTATTGTATTCTGTTTTTATTTAATTCTATCTTATGTAGCTTATCTTATTGTGTCTTATATTATCTGATCTTAATAAGTAAACCCAAACATTATTATTATTATTATTATTATTATTATTATTATTATTATTATTATTATTATTATTATTATTATTATTATTATTATTACTGCAGAACAGCACAGAGAAATGCACCCAACTCAAAAAAGTACAATATTTAGGTGCAGGCTTGTAAATATATTTATATCTAAACATTGCAAATATGTAAAGTCTTCATAAATCTGAAGACAACTGAACTGTTTCTATAGGATCAAACATACAAGAGCTTCATCATGTGATATAAGAACTGTGTTCTTCTATATATCACAGCCTTTAGCCTTTCATACCAGGAACATCTTCCAGATGTCCACATACAAACTAAAGTAAATTCCTCCTGTTCCTTCCTGATATGATGCACAGATACTGAAATTAGTGGAAGAGCTTGAAGGCATCTCTGTGTTTCTGAGATGTCTTACTGTTCTACATGTCACATTAACCCTCATAAACTCGCCACCGCCCACCACTGTTCACAAAGAATCTGACCTGCACCCTTTCAGACAGTCTGGGGGTCAGCTGCGTGTTTTCCATGTGAGTGTTCCGCCCATGCAGGCCGTTCTCCTTCTCTCCTCCAGCACGGCTGTCACAGAGTCAGGTGATTACCACGAGACCTAATCCCCCGAGCACCGCAGCGTAGAGTCTATAAAGGAGGGGGGGTTCAGGGGGACCTTATCTGTGAAAGGAGCTCAGACAGAGTCCTTATTCTCTCCAGCCTGCCATAAAAAACACACTGTAGCCAATCCTTAAACCATCCCATCCTGCGCTTGTTTGGATCGTCCGGCGCGGTGGTGGAGAGGGACAGGCACCGGAACCTGCTTCTGAGGAAAAAAACCCTGTGATGGAGGTGAGTGTGCTGTGTGTGCTGGTGCTCCTGGGCCTGACCCGGATGACGGAGGCCCAGTTCCCCCGGGCCTGTGCCACAGTGGAGGCCATATTGTCAAAGCGCTGCTGTCCGCCGACGGCCTCCAACACCAGTGACGTGTGCGGGGTTCTGTCCGGCCGTGGGAACTGCAGTGAGGTACGAGTGGACTCCAAGCCCTGGGGAGGACCGTACAGCCTCAGAAACGTGGACGACAGGGAACGCTGGCCCACCAAGTTCTTCAACCAGACCTGCAGGTGTTTTGGTGAGTCCCACCAGGAGCCGAACACACTTTACCAACATGTACCAGTTTTCTTTGTTCTTCTTTAACAGCCAGTAGTGTTGAATTTAAACCAGACTGTGCCAGTGCTTCACTGCGCCTAGTCTGAAAAATGTGATCTCTTTATGAGCCAAACGGCCATGAAGCAGCCCATTGTGTTAAAGCTCCTTAGTATTGCTGCTCAAGAATGAGTCCCCAAACCCAAACCGTGTTCCTGATTAGACTAACACTCTCTGTTTCTGTCCTGGGAACAGGTAATTTTGCTGGGTTTAACTGTGGCGAGTGTAAGTTCGGCTGGACGGGGCCGAACTGTGACCAGCGCAAAGCGCCGGTTGTGCGGAAGAACATCCACTCGCTGAGTCCAGTGGAGCTGCAAGAGTTCCTGGACACTCTGGACCGAGCCAAGACCACCATACACCCAGACTATGTCATCGCCACGGAGCACTGGCTTGGCCTGCTGGGACCAAACAGGGACGATCCTCAGTTCAGCAACATCTCCATCTATGACTTTTTTGTCTGGCAGCACTACTACTCCGTGCGAGACACGCTGCTGGGTGAGGAGCACAGACCAGCTTCAGGCGCAGAGGGGTCTAGACCACTATAGACCTGTAAAGTACTATAGATCTATAGAGTACTATAGACCTCTAGAGTACTTTAGACCTCTAGAGTACTTTAGACCTATAGAGTACTATAGACATATAGAGTACTATAGACCTATAGAGTACTATAGACATATAGAGTACTATAGACCTATAGACCACTATAGACCCATAGAGTACTAAAGACCTATAGAGTACTTTAGACCTCTAGAGTACTTTAGACCTCTAGAGTACTTTAGACCAATAGAGTACTATAGACCTATAGACCACTATAGACCTATAGAGTACTATAGACCTATAGAGTACTTTAGACCTCTAGAGTACTTTAGACCTATAGACCACTATAGACCTATAGAGTACTATAGACCTATAGACCACTATAGACCTTTAGACCACTATAGACCTATAGAGTACTATAGACCAAAATTCAGACCTCCAAAACACCAGGAGGGTGATTATGGTGTTCGGAATTTTAGAGAATCTCAAACAGAGACAAAAAACGTTGGTTTACCATCATCTATCCAGCTTGCCGGTGTAGTATAGTGGCCAAAGCTAGGGTGTAGTGGCAATATGATAAACTAAAAACAGATAAACTCCTTATCACAAGATTATTATTGATATTTTCTTCTCCATTGATGAGAACTCTTCTAGATGCTGGAATAATGTTGTGTGGATTTTTCTGCAACCCCGACAGCATTAGTGAAGTCTGGTTCTGATGTTGGAACATCGCTGTGAGTGATTGATTGCATTCAGTGGTCAGGTACTGAGTTTGGATTAGTTCAGGGGCACCATCACCCCAGAGCTCAGTGCTGGGGGGGCTTCATTCCCCTCTAGCCCACCAGCATTGGGAGCTCAGGCTTGTGTGTGGTCGGTTCAGTGATTTTGAAAAGACAAACAAGCTTTGTTAGCAGCAGAGGCTCCTTAAAGTTTATTATTCCATGATTCAGTATAATCCTCTGTACAGCATGTTATAATTGGATCCCCTCAGTAAAACCAGCTGTTACCTCATTCCAGGACCTGGGAGACCCTTCAAAGCCATCGACTTTTCCCATAAAGGCCCTGCTTTCATCACCTGGCACAGGTACCACATCCTGGGTCTGGAGAGGGACCTGCAGGTGAGTGGGACCACGGAACCACATCACACCAACTGACAGACACTCAGAGTGCCGGAACCGTCAGTTGGGAGTCAGTACTGTATCAATGATTGGTGTAACTTGGATCACACGATAAATGGGATGGTCCTACATGTTTGAATTTGTGGCTCTGAAAGTCCTCGAAAAGGCCTAAAACCCACTCATACTGTTGCTAGCACATTATTTTCAGTTCTTCAGCTGATGTGGAAGTTTGTAACCGCGGTGGCTGTTATTGTCACTAGTCTGATTCTGACCCTGTTTAGGCAGTGTATTATATTTTATTAGTGTTACATAGTTGCATGGTAAAGTGTGTGTGTGAAACACCTTGTAAATAAAATGAATAAAATGATTGTGATTTATTACAAAAGAATCCTTCGCTCTCTCTCCCTCTCTCTGGTCAGAAACTGACTGGTAACGAGAACTTCGCCGTGCCGTACTGGAACTTCGCCACCGGTCAGACTGAGTGTGATGTTTGCACAGACCTGCTCCTCGGGGGCCGTGATCCGTCCGACCCGACCCGCATAAGCCCGCGCTCACGCTTCAGCGGCTGGGGCGTGGTGTGTGACAGGTTAGTCCACTCACGAGAGGAAATACGGCGGCAGAAGTCAAGGGGGAGACAGAGAGAGATAGAGAGAGTCAAAGAGACAGAGGGAGAGAAGTGGGGGGGTTATGTAAAAATCCCAGGTATCTGCAAAATAATATTTTAAAACAGTTTAGATGAGAAATTCTTCCCATATTACTAGTAATACAAAACCAAAAAGAAAACAGAAGACAAGTGGGGCAGAGAGAGAAAGAGAGAGACAAAGAGGGGAGGGGGAGACGTGGGGATTTTTTTTGTAAAACTGTCCCAGGTATCTGCAAAATTAACACTTTAGATGAGTATATCTTCACATATTACTAGGAATATACCAAAAAAACCCCAGAAAAGATTAAATACTAACAACATTCCATAGTAAAACGTGATGTTGTGTTCTTGTGGAAGTCCAGTATTACTGTAGTTTCATCAGAAACCTGGTTTCAGTCCATTAAATCAAGTCAGGAGCTTAACTTTGCTAACAGAAAGACACTTTATCACACCCTGAGAAAAAATGTCTTCAAACTATTCACACAGATGGCCAGGATATTTGCGCAGGACTGCATGTCCATCTCTCCCACAGGCTCATCTTTCTTCTCCTGTTTAAGCTGAACTGTGACTGTTTCACTGAGAGTTGTGTTTGTGCCACAGCCTGGATGATTATAACCGCCTGGTGACGCTGTGTAACGGCACCAGGGAAGGGCCTCTCCGTCGCGGCGGGATGGGTGGGGGCGTCACCAGTCTGCCCTCCATCAACGACGTCAGGAGCTGCCTCAACCTGCGGGACTTTGACAGCCCTCCATACTTCACCAACTCCACCTTCAGCTTCAGGTAAAGAGACAGGACCTGCAGGGTTTGGGTGGATAAACCCACAGCTGGATCCAGGAGCTTCGGATGCATTTTTAATGGTGGTGGCGGTGGTGGTGGTGGTGGCGGTGGTGGGGGGATGGTGTATATGCTTGAGGGGTGTGGTTTGGGCGTGAGGCGGTTTGGATGGGTGGGTTGCTGCGTGTGAGCAAACTGTTCTATTGATTAAATGGAGTGAATTCTTTCACAAAAGGTTCAAGAATCAAAATTCAACAGTGCTGGGTGAACTAATATTTTATGTGAAACTTTTGGGGGGGGTAATTATGAAATGTGAGGGGGACACGCCCCCCACAGATTTAATGGCTGTGACGCCATTGGCTGGATTATCTCTGTTCCGTTTGAGTGCAATATTTTGGACAATTTCTTTGTAAGGTTTTATTGAGGCCCGGTAAGATGTTTCTGGAAGTGCTGGGTCAGTGTGCTCTGCTGTTTTCGGGGGATTACACGCCGCTGACCCGCTGCTGCTCTGTTTCAGGAACGCATTAGAGGGTTACGATAAACCGGACGGCCAGATGGACGTCTCCATGACGAACCTCCACAACCTGGTCCACATCTTCCTCAACGGGACGAGCGCGCAGTCCCACTCTGCCGCCAATGACCCCATCTTTCTGGTAAGGATGTAAACTCTCGTGATGGGTCGTATCTGGCGTCAGGAGGAGAAGGAGAACTGCAGTCCTCTGTTCTGCTTCTTTTCTTGACAGCTTCTCCACGCTTTCACCGACGCCATATTTGAAGAGTGGCTGCGTCGATTCCCTGGAAACAGCAGCTACCCGGACGAGATGGCCCCTATCGGACACAACCGGCACTACAACATGGTTCCCTTCTTTCCTCCCGTGACCAACGAGGACATCTACATCTCCTCCAGCCAGCTCGGCTATTCCTACGCCATTGACTTAGAAGGTTGGTGTTTACCTATTTTCACATAAATACAGAGAGTTAGTAGCTAAACAATAATGCACAGCAACAATTTCACGCCACTGCTGGAGGTCCAACCCTCACACCACCACTGGGTTCCCTTAACACCAGGCTGCTCCGGGGGAGACTGCCCCCTGTAGGTAGGGAATAGAAGTCTCTTTGGATAAAAGTGTCTGATAAATGCTGTAGGTGAATGAGTGAAATTTGCAGCCCTGCAGATTTCCCACAGTGTGAGACAAATACACAATCTCATCTAAGCATCTGACAGTTAGATTTTCTAGCAATTCTTTTTCATATTTCAGCTGTTACTTGTTTTTTTTGTTTGTTTCTTTTGTTTCTTCTACCCAGTACAGGTTAACGCGCTAAACAGCCAGGCGGACAGGGGTTTGAAATTTACATTTAAATTTACATTTACAGCATTTGTTACATCTGCACACACTCAACCTTTACTTTATTTATTTATTTATTTTTCTTAAAATCTTTCTTTTTAACATTTGAATATTTTAACGACAGTCTTTAATCTTTGATTTTATCGTACTTTTACTGATTTACTTTTAACTCTGCTTTTGTTTGTGGACAGCAAAAAAAATGTCATTGCAGAGAGAAATGCAACTTCTTTTGTAAACATGACAATAAACGCTTTGAATTTGAATTTTATCAGAAGCTTTCATCCAAAGCGACTTCCATTCCGGAACTACAGGGGGCAGTCTGGCTTCTTATTAGCTTTTGGTGCTTTGCCTGCCTTTTGACTGTTAAATGAATCAGTTACATTCAGTTTGATTTTAAGTGGCTCCAGCTCGTCTGTCCCTGAGAGTTCCTCCTGATGGTTCTGTGTTGATTCTGCTCTGTATGTTCCTCCCTCAGATGTGGATCCAGGATCCACCATGTTCATCCTGGGTGGGACACTGGGAGGAATCTTCCTGGGCCTGTTGCTGCTGCTGTTGCTGCTGGTGCTGTACCTGCAGCAGCGACGCCGCAGGGAGTTCGAGCCCCTGATTAAAGCCGAATTCCTCAACACCAAGTACACGGAGGAGGCGTGAGGCGCGGCGGCGCCGGGGGTTCTGCAGAACCAGAGCAGAACCCAGAGAGTGACAGAAAGGAGTAGATTTAGGAAGGGCTGATTTCAGTGAATCATTATTAACTGCTGATTAACTGAAATAATTATAACACGACTACAATGATCAAAGAAAACAATGAAACATGATTTAAATTTTTTTTTTTAAGCGTTTTCTGTGATTTTTTGTTTTAGGTTTATATGGCATTATGGAAGATTATTAGCTGGAGAATTTGTCGGGTTAGATTTCATAGAAGTGAAATGCGGAGTCAGTAACTGTTGTTTGATGTCCATTTGCTGATTTCATGTAATTTGTTAAACAGGTGATGTTAAACGGTGTTACAGTGTTTGAAAAGAAAGAGTTACTGCAACCATTTAGCCTCCTCCAACCCTCACTCAGGGAACCTGTTCGGGACAGTTTACCAGTAACACACACTCACACACACTCACACACACTCACACACACACACACTAATGAAATCCTGCTTTATCTGTGAAACAGTGAGAGCGAACAGCAGCCAGTGCTGAAGCTGTGTAGTTCAGTTGAATCTCCCAGATTTCTATTCTGACCAAAGATAAACCCCCAAACTGCACACTGGGACAAACTGACCTACTGTTACAACTGTACAACATTTCTGATTAATTCATGTAATCAATTATTGTCTGTTAGGACTTTATCTTGTTTATATCATTAAAGAAATAAAACAGACCTACTTTATTTCTGTTTTTTTTTTTGGCATATAATGTCTTGTATTTCTGTTTTATATTCTTATAAGGTGCTTTACTTTGAATTGTTCATCATTGTCATCATATTGTTTTATTTACAATCGGCTCATATTTCTCTCAGTGTAAATCTCAAGTCAGTTTTAAGAACTAAAATGAAGCAGGACTAAAAAGTGTGAGTGAATGAGAAAATGGTTCAGTTTCCCCCTCAATGCTGGAATGAATGTGAAAAGTGCTGGAACTCTGGAAACTGCCCCAGTTCTCGTTTCAGTAACGAACTGAATCAGTCCTGGTGAATCGGCCGAGTTCAGTCAGTCGCTCGTAAATCCCCCGTGTGGAATCGTGTTGAGGTGGCAGCCATAAAATGATTCCCACAAATTTAAATGTAAAACCTTTAATATTTTTGATTTGCAGACAAAAACGTTCGACTTCAGCGCAGCCCCTCGGCCGGACGAGAGCGCCACCGCATTCCAGAGCAGGAGGAAGAGATTCATTCAACATTTCATTAAAAAACAACAAAAAACGAAAACAAAAACAGTGTGTGGTGATGGGTGGGTGGTAATCTATCAAGGTTTTTTCAGAATTTGGACGGTACAGTGACGTCTTCAAAGAAAAACAATAACTAAATATTTCATCAAAATCAACAGAAGATTCATGTGCAAATTGGTCTTTCCCGGCTCCTGTAACTGTAAACGCTACATCCAGGCGATAATGGGGGAAGACGCTAGCGTACACCTTCTGGATCAGAGCACTGCTAATGCTAGCGGACGCGATGCTAAATCTGTGCCGTAGCTACAGCAGGCTACTGCCGGACATTTCAACTTCAGATATTACTCATTATTACCATTTTTACAAATAAGCATGGTTACACCTACACTGCATGGTCAAAAGTATGCAGACCTTCTCATCAGTGTTATTACAGCCTCACCTGCTGATAAAAAGATGTTAGTATAACAGCCAAAGACAAAGACTACCAGTAGGATGGGTCGTTTTTTGAATATTTGTATTTGTATTCCAGACCAGAAGCTCAGGAGCTTAGCTTGGGTTTCCCCACAGCGGAGAAGGCACTGACGTGTGTGTGTGTGTGTGTGTGTGTGTGTGTGTGTCTGTTTTGTTTGCTGTTGATTTATTATACCCCATCCTTGAGTTTGAGGAAGGCACGACGTATTTGAGGATATTATTATTTCTTTTATAATAAGGCTGGGACTCGCTGAGAGTAAATCATCACACCACCATTTCTGATCCAGTGGAAACGTGCTCTGGAGTGATGGATCACATTTCTAACGCAATCATTTCAGCAAATGCAAGAAAATGCTGCTTTCTTAACTTCATGGTGCCAACAATGCAGTCTGGCGGTGGATGAATAGGGGTTTGTCTTGGGTTAGACTCCTCAGTTCCAGTAAAGGGGGAATCTGAACTAGACGGAGATGTTTCAGCAAGACAGTGTCCCTCATTATTAAACTAATTCTGGCATGAAGAGTTTCTCTATGAAACATAATGTACTAAAATGAGCCGAACCCGACCTTTTTTACCCTGAAAACACACATTTGAAGCAAGCGGCCGTGAAACCGACCCCGGCATTTTACCTTAAAATTAGATTTAAAGCATGAATGTGAAGCCTTAATCATGTAAATGTAAGAGGAAATTTTACCATTTAATCGCCCTAATCTGTGCTCTTGTCACCCCTTCATCCTCCTTCACTTCCTGTGTGGGAAATTCGGGGCAAAATAAAAGTAATTTTAAGGGGTAAAATGAAGGGGTTTGTTTGTTTTCGTCGTGTTTGGTGGAGAAGAACTTTGGGACTGGAGGCTGCGGCGAAGAGGGGATTCAGCTCTTCTGTGGTTTCCGTCTGGTTTGAAATGAGATGTCCCTCAAGCCCATATGGATGTGAAAATGTTGGTGTCCACATACTTTTAGCCATGTAGTGTGTATATACACTGCTTTTAGTGCAATTGGTAAAAAACAAAGGCTTCACAAAATACAGCAAATTAAACTTGCTGCAGTTAAGAACCAAGTTTAAACAAAACAGACGTCGTGATGACGCGGACGCATGATTCCTCCGCTCACAAGCTAGAAACCGCACCGGCATGAGCGGCGATGCCGAGGCGCTCTTCTCCCAGACCCAGTGCGGAGCTGGAGGCATTTACAATACAAGCAAGGCTTAAAAAGCAGAAATGGTGTTTTGGGGTACATGTTGACGTTAACGCGGTTAATCTCGGCTGGTGGAAGGAGTTTATGGGTGTATTGAGGACGGTTGTGCATCACAGGTAGAGTTCACCCCTCCTTTAAGGGGAAGGTGTGGAAAGTTGTGTGTTCGGCTGAACCAGAGATCTTTGGGCATCACTAACGTCCCTCCAGCAGAGAGGACAGATCCTGGATGTGAGCAGAAGAAGGCTGAGCCCCTCAGCAGGTCCTATCTGCAGTGGAGGAGGAGTGTGAGAGACGGCAGGAGCAGAGTGGACACAGAGGCCCGGTGGAACAGGGGAGACGAATTCTCAGAACTTCGATCCACCTCTAATACGGGACCCTCTGTGGTCAAAGCACCTGGTTCTGTTACACAGGACTCCATACAACCACTACCACTCCCAGAACCACTGTTCTCATCACCTGGGAGAGAGAGAGAGAGACAGAGAGAGAGAGAGAGAGAGAGAGAGAGAGAGAGAGAGAGAGAGAGAGAGAGATAGAGAG
>JBBMFX010568466.1:0-15068 GCA_037832545.1 Rhabdalestes septentrionalis | reverse complement strand
TATATATATATATATATATATATTACGGGATTCCATACATGCAGGGCCAAAGCTTGACATGACAGGTCCCCAGGACAAATAAGTTTGAGAAACGCTGTTTTAACCGTCTCTTTCACCATTTACATTATTACACATATCCCTTTTTCTGCTTAAGTAAAAGAAAAGTTAGAGAAAGACAGAAGGGTCCGCATGCTCTTTTTTTTTTTTTTTTTTTTTTTTAGGCTTGCAGAAATCCTCAAAAAGATCACATGAAGACAATTAGACAGGGTCCAGCTCCAGACCCTAACCACCCATAAAATGTTTTGTTTTGTGATGTAGGAGCTAAAAATAAATAAATAAATAAATAAACACAGACAGATGTTTAAAACAATGTTCACACTGAGGTTTTAGAGTATTTTTTTGTGTGGTGCAGAAAAAACAAACAAATAGACTGTTCCCATTTAGCCTAAGGAGGAGCACTTCTCTGAAACTGCCAAACTGTTCTGAGGACCCTTGGCCAAAATGAAACATTGATTGTCTCTTAAACGCAGCTCAGTTTTTCCATCAATCCTTTAGTACACAATGATTCTTGCTGTAGGTCATGCTGTAGTCACCACCTTCTTTAAAGCATGCTTGTTTTAAGCAAAAGGTCAGTATGCAAATGCTAGAATTTCAAGTGAAAGTCAATAGGTCACTCTATAGCAGCCTATAAATGAAGGAAGTGTAACAGAGCCCACCACCAGGTATCGACTGACCAAACTTTGAACTGCAAATTATTCCAAGTGGATAATTTCTGGTCCTTGGCTTTCATAGGGTCAGTGAAAGCCTCCTAGAAATGCATGTTTTCCTACTTCTTCCAGGCTAACTTCACCCATGGTTGAACTCTCAGCAGCGGGCCTGGAACTCAGCGTTGCACTCCCAAAATGTGCACACTTTTACACATTAACCACATGAATCAATCTGCTTTATTGATTTTACAGCTCTTACTTTTTCTCCCAGTTATCTGCCACACTCCATCTGCCCAGAGGCTCCTGGAATACTGTTAAGGCACAGAGAAACTTCAATCCAGCAATTCTCTTAGGTTTAATTATGACTACCTCTGACTTTTTTTCCTCATTTAAAGAGCAACTGAATGGAAGGTTGTTGGGGCACAAGGGGATTCGTGTTAGCCTTAAGCAGTACATTCAGTTCCTTACTCTGGAGAAGTTGAGGCCCTGAGGTGGTACCAAAAAAACAAGAACAACTTGTCTTCATAAATGTTGACTCATATGTCTGCTCAAAAATGTGATTTGCTCTGGCTGTGTGTGTGTGGTCAATTAAATGAGTGTATGCTCTAACACTAGTGATCTGATACACTCAGGAGACCCCTCAGGGTTCTCTAGGCCTCAAGAGACAACCTAATGAGTACTGGGAACTGAAAAAGTGCATGAATAGTCATGTTCTTGATGAATAAAACACTCTTATTTTATTAAGAATCAAGGAAAGTACCAAGTGGCATCTAGGTATTACACACAGAGATTAGCTCTTCATGCAGATTTAATTGTTTTTAAAAGGCACTTTAATTTGGATTCTGCAGGATGGAAAATAATCTTAGGTAATTGGTTATGAAAATACTTTGAGAGATGATGTGTCTTCTACAATATTCAGGTAAGTGTGATTTTTCTCAAATAACGTGAGAAAATAGTCATCAGACTTTCAACAGGATGCCTAAATACAGCCCTATGTTCCACAAGTATTGAATAAGTTGTGGTGCCTCACCACAATGTCAGCACTGACCTCCACATATAGGTTTTCTTTTTTATTTACTATATAAATGGTTAGAGCGGTGCATTGATTCACTCTGTGCCTTTTTTGACAGCCCCTAGGAGACACAGTGGCTAGTCAATTCTGTCAATATATATTGACAGTTTGTGCAAAAAGATAAATGTGCAAGATCTCACACCACACATCTCCTGTGTACCACCACGATCATCATCATCATCACCACCACCCCCCTGTCAACAAACAGACGCCTCATGTCAAATTGGATTGTAGTGTAACAGGATTTATGAAAGAGAATATATTGTTTTATTATACAGGGAAGGGTACTTACCATGCTGGGGATCTAGGAAAGAACATGAGCTTGTAGTAAACTGTTCCCAAAAGAGGTAAATTACTGTTACAGATAATTTTGCATGCATTTTTTAACAGATAAATTACTTACTTTCATCAAATATATTTCACTCACCAGTATTTTTTTATGAACATATATTTATAATTTGTAACATGTTACCCCTCCCACGGATTAGGAAGTTATGTGTTTGACCGAAAGACTTAATCATCAACATAATTAGAAATTGATGTCATCTAGACTGAGTAAAAAGAAAGCATTCATATGAATTACTGTCTGCTTGATACAAACTTTTTACAAGAATCCTGTAAGGGTGCCAGGAGAAATGAGCTTTATGCATTTTATTTTATGGTTTCTCACCTCCTCAAACTACAAATATTCTATATTAAGGTGTTAGTTGCTTGGATAAAGAATGTATGGCAGAGGGAGAAAGACCAAATAAAATGAAATAACCAAACATGAGTCACTTGCATTACTGAATTTTGTCAGGCCTTTAAACCCCACCCCCTTGTATTATGCGTTTTAGTTATGAAGTTGTTTTTGCTGGCCTGTGAGCTTTGTTTTGGCTTGGATATTTTTACATTTGCTAGAATATTAAATTCATTTTACTATCAAGTGCAACTCCAAAACACCATGTGTTACTAGTAATCTGTTTCAGCAAAAAGTTATTTTCTTATAGGATTTATGTCTACCTCTCTTACTGATCACAGGGTTTTCTGCATAAAGCATAGCGTATTTAATACTAAGCATTTTTATAGTATTTCTGGAGCGTTTTGACATATTATATTTTACACAGTTTTTTCACACTGCTGTCACATAATAAGCAATGTTCTCCAGAATCAGTTGAGCTTTCTGATTCAGTATTCCCACTGTCTTTGTTCTAGCCTTGTTTTGGTTTGCTAATAGAAAATAATGGCTAAGAGGAATATATCAGTGCATCATTAATTCGGCAAAAAAACACAAAACAAAACAATATAAACACTAGTTTGAATCTCAACAATCCTCATTGTTCCTCTGTAGTGGAACAGTTCTTAGACCACTACGAAAAATCAAAGAACTCACAGGAGGAAATAAAGGAACAGTATCAGAAAAGAGTACACAAGGCCCAAATATACATTACACAGCCCACAAGTGAACACAATGGAAAGATACTGGTAACAAATAATTAGGCAGAACCATGCAGGAAAAGTCACAGTCAGAATGACACGTCAACCTGGACCACAAACTAATATTCACCTGTCAATACCCCAACACAAAGCCCAGTTTTTGCAGAAGGCTATTTGTCAATTTGTTCAGTCCCTTCAATCACAAACTCTTTTTATTATTTACAAGGCATTTTATATGTTATTACTTTTTCAGTCATTTATTCTTTTACTAGTCTATACAATGGTTGCCCTTAATGTATTCCAAATTTTAAATAAGCGGTTGAGTGATTAATTAATTAAAAACACTTCTTACTGGTGTTTGAACCGATGTCTCTGGACATAACCACTTATTGACCCCAACTGCAGCTGAATGTGCATGACAACATACTCACTGTCCAAACAAACATGTCCTTCATTAAGGAAATTCCCTTGCCTGAAGCAGCACTGACCTCATAAAGCCCCTATAGAAGTCATAGTGCAAGATGTTACAGTACATTACTCATTTATTTTTTCCCTATATAAAAAAAATATATATATTATATGGGGGAGGGGGTGTAGCAACACACCACATTATAAAATACAAATATATTTCAATGCAATAAATCAAAGGAAAAATTGGTTTTTAAAAAAGAAGTTGATAATTAAAAAATATATAAACAGATCCTTAATACACACCTGATTTTATGTAGGGAAGTACTGATTTGCCAAACCAAATATTGGATAATACTTGGCTGCCCTGAGGACAGGCTGGAAAACGAACGTACAAACTCATGTAAAAATCATTGCTATCTGTTCCCTTACAGTGGGAATGGGACCAGAGGTCATAATATCGACAGCTCAAAATAGACGTTCTACTTACCCTCCAAACCCACCATTTCTTATGAAATGGCATAAAAAGTTAAATACAGTGACATATTTTTTCCAGTATTTCTTTTTAGTTCACTAAGGAATCACTTTAAATCAGCATTTTTACAGCATTTAAAAAATTATAAATCCCATTAGGCTATATGAACATTATAGTTATAAGTACGCTTCAGTGTGATACCAAATAAATGTGTTTTCACGTATTATATTACAGCACAAGATATAGTACTAAAAGAACATTGATTAATTGAATAGTCAACTACTCCTACTTCTACTTTACATACATTAAAACACAATATATATACTTTATTTGAAATGTCAAATGCAAATTACTGTACCGAAACAACCAGAGACAATGTTTAAGAAATGCATTCAATGTTTCTTCATATTAACAGCTTTTTCACTCTCTGCTACAAACGGTATAAATTTGGAAACCTCTTAAAATTCCATTGCCTCCATGTGTGGAATTACGAGTTGGTGTGGCTGAAAGCTTTGAGCCCTATTAGTAAGAGGCAAGTAAAGGGTATGAACTACAGGGGAGGGGGTGTGGAAGGGTTGGAGAGCTTATGAGGGCATTGTGGATCTGAAAACTCAGCAGAACTCTCAGCAAAATGTCCTTCCTTTTTCCCCTCCACTGGCACAGGAAGGAGGAGCCCCACTTGTGAGCAGCCAGCCTGAGCCATTACATTTTTGTCTGGCTGTGCTACATCCACTGCATTTCAGGGCCTTACCCCTCGGATGACTGCTTTAAATGAGCGCTTGGTCACAGCCATTATCAGATTCTTCCAGGTGGCAATAAAACCAATTATACACAAACATCTCTCTGTGTAACCCCAGTCCCACAAAAACAGTCAGTTGCCAGTAGGCTGAGCAAGAAAAAGTCAAATTTACTTGAAGAAATAGCTATAATTGCTATGGTAAAGTGCTCAGTAAACAAGTGAGAAACATTCTGGCTTCTTCAATGACAGATGCCTGAGTGTCCTTTAGTCTTGTGTCAACAGCAGTTCATCTTGTTGGATGAACATGAGTGTTGCAATGTTATTTGAATCTCATTCTGGCAGTAAGTCATCAGTAGTTTTTTAGCCATGGTGGTGTAGTGCAGTGGCTGTCATTGCTGGTCCTGGTCACTTTTGTGTGGACTACCGTCACCTGAATGGGGTTACAAAGGGAGATTTTTCTCCCCTCCTTTGAATAGATGATGTGTTAGACAACATTGCCGGTTCACAGTGGTTTACCTACTTATACCTAAATAATGGTTACTGGCAGGTAGATTTAGCTGATGATGCTAGACCAAAAACAGCTTTCACTATTGGGCAAGGGTTATGGCATTTCCGAGTTATGACGTTAGGTGTTTGCAATAGTCCAACCACATTTGAGAGACTCATGGAGTGAGTGCTTGACCAGGTGCTTTGGAAAAAATGTGTTGTCTATCTTGACGATCTTTTGGTGTACGGCAAGTTCTTTGATATGGCGCTGCAGAAATTGCTTGGCCATTTGTGCAGCAGGGCTTCATTTGAATCCAAATAAATGTGCACTGTTTAAAAAAGAGGTTGCATTTTTGGGGCATATAGTCAATGATCGCACAGCCACTACATTAGTTTACAGAGAAGGGTGGAGCTTTTAGGTGGTCTGGGGACTGCGAAGTCACATTCACAGGCATTAGGGAAGGCTCCGCTGCTTATGAGCCTGGACCCAACAAGCCACAGGAGCCGGGGAGACATGCGAGAACTCTTGGCAGTGGTCCAGAGCCTCCGCCACCGTGTGGACAGAAATTCCACCTTCAAACCGATCATGTGTCGCTAATGTGGCTGCTGAGCTTTAAAAACTACAGCGGCAGCTTGCACGGAGGTTAGAAGCGCTGCAGGAGTACGATTTTGAGGTGCAGCACAGACCAGTTCAGCATCACTGTAATGTAGATGTACTTTCAGTGCAACCAAAATTCTAACATGGCTCTGCAGTCTGTTTTATTGCCTGGGGTGTTGGCGGGACATCAAACACTTTGTCCACTGTTGTGAGGCCTGCACAGCAAATAACGGGGCCAGGTGGTGAGGGCCTCCATGGAACAGGTAGGGGTACACATGTTGGGCCCGTTCCCACAGCCTGAGCAGGGAAACCACTATGGGATCTTAGACATGGATAATTTTTTTAAATGGCCTGAAGCATACGCAGTAGTCAGAGCATGACCAAGGGCACAGATAAACTCCTGAAGAAGTTTTTCTGCAGGTGTGGGGCTCCAGAGAAACTACACAGTGACCTGGGTAGGACCTTTGACCACCACCTCTAACCACTGTGCGAGCCGCACCACTGGGTTTTTAAAACTCTGCAGCCACATTAGTCATGCATGATTGGTTCGAAGGTGGAATTTCTTTCCACACAGGTAAGACAGACAGAGGTGGAGGTTCTGGACCACTGCCAAGAGTTCTCGAGGAGCTACACACCGTCCGGGGAATGAAATTTGAGGCGTTTGGGGACATGTGTTGCCGACTGGGCATCCACAAAACTTGTACCACGCCGGTTCACCCGCAGAGCAATGGGCTGGTGGAATGGTTTAACTGCACATTGGTGACACAGCTGGCGATCTTGGTGGCAGAGCACCAACATGACTGGGACAAACACTTACCAGACACCTGGTGGTAGGGATGCTAACAGGCAGGACCCCGACCACCCAGACACACCAGATGCTGGCAGTTGAAGGACCTAGGGGAGCGGGGAGTGAGTGATGATGGCACTGTTCCTGCCCAGGAGGACACACCACAAACTCACCTGATGCACAAATTGATGCCTCGTCTAAGAGACTTTCTAGTGGGCTTGTGGTGTGGCCGTGGACGGCTCTCTCCATCAGAGGGGCTCCCATGAGCCTTTGTGGGCCAGCACAATTGGCCAGTTGGCCTGTTTTGTGTGTTTTGGGGACATTAGAGGGGGGTAGAACTTTGTTTATGTTTCATTGTGTTATGTGTGGGTTGAGCCCTTCTCGTCTGGAGTGTTGTGGAATGGAGATTATGCCAGTTGGGGGCACAGAACAGCCAGTAAAGCCTGCATTTTGAGGTTGTGAAGATGAGAAATAAAACGACTCTGCATGAAGATCAGCTATCTTTGCCTTCTCTCTCTCACACTCACCACAATATTTTACACTAATTAATATTTTAACATCACATGCAATTAATTAAATTACAAATGAATGCTCAGTAGAAGTGATAACGAGCAAGAACACTACAGTCTATGTTGGAAACTGCTCAAATACATTTGATCCAACATTGACAAAAGCTGTACACAATGAACAAGGTGTTAGAAAGTACAGTGAGACTATAAATATAATAAAAAAAATATAATAAAAACTACAAAGTCAGCTAAAAGTGAAATGACAAAGCCAAAACCAAAAAAAGAAAATGTACAATTTAGTCAGAACTTTACTCCAGACATACAAAACTGGACGTTTGACATTTAATTTTACTAGTTTATCCCCTTACATGTAAGAGTAACAATTTTTAATGTTCTCATCATTAAAAATACATTTGATAGTTAAATTAGCACAGGTTTATAATTTTATTATAGTAAAATTAATTCTTCCATTAACATAACATTGGCAGTGTCACAACTTTTTTATGGTGCTAACCATATTTGTTCATACAAGAATACAGTTCCTTCTAGAAAAAGTAGAATTCAGAATTAAGATTTCAAAATTAATTTTATTCTGTATAGCATATTGCACAATTTAGCTTTATATAATTCAACTTTTAATGATGTTCATGCAATAGATGGCAAAAATACACTCCCAGCACAAACATGTGTAACAACACTTCAAGCAATCCAAAGCAATTTAGTCAGGCATTTATATGACCATTTTATATATTCACTAGTCATTTGTGTTACTCATTTGCAGCTCATTTGTATGAGCACCACAGTCGACAATCATTCCATCAGTCATCCTAATGTTGGTGGTAAGCCATCAGAAATTACTGGGTCTAAATGAGCTGTTTCCTGGTGCAATATTTTCTGGTGTTTCATTCAGTGCCTGCTGCTTATAGGCATTTGTTTATACCCACTATGTACCTGCATAATACACACACACACACACACACACACACACACACACACACACACACACACACATATAATACAGTATTTAGTGTATTTTGCAGTTATTTTCATTGTTATATTGTTTAGTTTTTATTTATATTATTTATGCTGTCTCTACTTTCTTCTCTTGTTCTGTCCACATGGCTGTTGAAACAATACAGATTTCCACTCTTGAGACTAATATAAATATAAAATAGGATAACACTTTATCTTTCCTGCACAAAAATTGTACCTCATACTGTAGTCAGTAAAACTGTATATGGACAACTGGGTACACATGACTGAGATCCCAGGCTTGGGAACCACTGGTCTGTTGAGCCCAGGGGATGCTTATATGGTGTCAAGGACTGGAATAAAAAGGGTGAAAAAAAACAAAAATTGACCTATTATATCAAACAACTAAACAAAATAGCATCTGTTTGCTTTGAAGGCTAGGTCTTATGGAAAAAATGGGCACAGTTTGATTTTTCAGCTTGTTGTAATAACAAAATATCAAATTTCTGGTGGAAAATATGTTTACCTTTCCCTCATGTCATGTGATCAATCAGTGGTTCTCACATTCAAACATGTGTGAATATGTTCAGTTTTGGCCCTAAAACAGAGGGAAGGATTATTACATTGTAAAATCACCTTCAATATCTTCCAAAACACCCAAATTCAGAGTGCATAGCATTGACATTCCTTGTATTTTACAATACAGTTTGGGTTCAAATTTACCCGAAAGAACACAAACATGTACGGGACATTCAAAACACGTTTGTCGCCATTCAATTAGGAAAAGGTCAATTACTATGAAACAAAAAACGTAAATAATTTATTTAGGGACATTGAACACTGAATAGGGTCAAACTGACCTTAAATACAAAAAGAGGGCCAAAAAACAGGGCACAATGTCTCCACCTCCATTTATACCTAAAATCTCTCTGATAGGACAGTCTATCTCCACCCACACTGAAATAATCGTGTCTTGCTATTTGCTAGACACATTAGTCCTCCACTTAAAAGGAGTTTTCAAGTTGAAAATAGCTCATTTAATTGTCTGAGAATGTGGCATTAACTGTGACTGATCAAGTTGAAAGAAGATGCACAGTATGATGCATTTTGTCTGAAGCTCATGGCAAGTAGTGCATTTGAACTGTTAATTTGGCATATGCTCCAATAAGGTGACGCTGCAGAGCCAGTGGATCTAATGGGTTCTGGTTTAGGAACAAGGCCCAATAAAAAAATTTATAAATATTATAAGTACCAAATGGAATTAGAATGGTTCTTTAAAGGGATGCCTATGTTTTTGTTTCCTGAGGATGTTTTTAAAATAAGATTTGAGTGTGCAAGTTAAGGTGTTTTTGAAACTATAACAAGTCATTTAGGGACCTCTATTATTACAGAAGAAATCCAGAATAAATAAACAAACAAACACCATTCAATAATCTTCTGTAAGTATGCCTTCTACAGTTTTGCTGCAGTTGTATAAAGACAAGTAAAACCCCATTCTGATGATGGATGTTGGAACCACCTCTCCGAAAGAACCTCCTGGCTGGCTACTAAAGAAATAAATGTAACATAGCTTGAGGCAGGTAGCAAAGCTGCTTAAATGTCATAAAACATTAAATATTAGTTTGTTGTTTCGGCTCTTTAACTCTTACACCACAAGTGGCATGAATTCGTACTGGAGGTGCAACAAATGGTAAATTGTTGTCTAACTGCACTATTTTATTTTTTATTTTTTGGTCTTAGAAACAAAAAACACAAGACCTTTGAAGCTATGAGAACTTTTTGGATAGTTTCCGCCCACAAGTGGGTGGGGAAAACCAGCAGAGGGTCCGGAGAGTAGCCAAGTGGCAGCACACCGAGTACAAGTGGCACAACTAGTGAGCATGTAGGAAATCAGACACTGGTTTTAGATTATTGATATTTGTTGAACTTATATAGTCTGAGTTCTAAAGGGTTAAGAAGAGTAGACCATTTACAACAGAAGATTTCGCTCCTCCCGCCTTATCCCTCAGTCCCATTTTTCACTGACTGTGTCATTCCTCTGTTTGCGGGAGGTAACCCCAGGAAGCTAAAATAACACCAGGCACTGACTGAATGTGAAGAGGAGAATCTGTTGCTGTGACCAGAGATGAGGAGAAAGCAAGGTTTTTGGAGAAAGGCCAAGACATCATGACTTCCAACTAACTTATTAGCATCTGTATTCAGCTCATGTATGTCCACTCTGAGGGTAACCAGCTAGCTTAAATCACTGGAGCGGAACTTGGCAATATGCACCAATATGTACCTACACTGAATAAAATAAAACCCATCTCCTAAAATAAAACCATCTCCCACTGCCTGCCTGCATGCCACAGTGTTTTGATTTCGTTTAAGTTACCTAATTGTTGTGTAAGGGCTCATTTTATGGCCTATTCTTAAGCCATACAGGCTCTGCCTACCATTGTGTTTGTGACTTAGAAACTCAGGAAAAGATCTCAGGACGTTCGCCGTTCCTGCAGTGTTTAGTGCTTGAGATACTTAATTATAGTTAAACACAGACTCTGATTGTTGGTTGAGCCCAGGGGTCACCCTTGGAGGTCACCCTTTGTCAATTTTTGAACAAACAAAATATGTCAACAAATATATGTCTACAATTTTAGAGGTAACGATAAAATGAATGTACCTTTCCACTCTGAAAGGTTGGACAACCGATCATGAAACAACCCATCAGTTGGTGTATCCAAAAGAATTTAATGTAACAGCTTTGTGAGGGAGCTTTAAAACTGGTTTGATATTAGGGCAGGCCAAGGACATTTACACTGCCATTTCACTGCCCATGCCATTTTCCTGAAGTGACAGACAAACATTATTACACAACCTGCCATATCAAATGATACTACGATTTTGTGAATATTTACACACACAGAATACATTCAAACAATACATTATTTTAATCATATGAGATCATTTATGTACAGAATTCATTTGGTCATACATTTTTGTAATTGACATACACCTGGCCAATTGGCTCAAGTGGTTTGATCCCTCATGAGGCTTCATCTCACCATCACTAGGTGAAAGTAATTATTTGGAGACAACACTCTGGATGTTTTCCCATAACAAATTTGGGCCTCAGCTTTTGAGAGGCAGCCTGCAACAGGTTCAAGAAAGACATGATAAAGGGAGAATATGGGTGGCACAATAACAAACTAACCAAGGAAGATCAAAGCTGAGTAGCTAATGGACAGGGCTTCTAAGCATAAGGTCTGGATGAGACAGGAACTCAAGAGCAGCAGTAGACCCGGAAGTAAACTCAAGGGTCTTACCAAATTACCAGCTCAGCTTAATAACAGCACCCTGAAAAAAGCACCCAAGACTGAGCATAGGACTAAGGACACAACTTCATTGAGCTGAAGAGACACAGGTGATGCCAGTTGCCTCCTGATTACTATGGTGGTGCTTCATGCCTTCCCCTGGTGGTCGGGGTTGGTTTGGCCAGTGACTCTGCTGTAGACTGGGACATAACCCAATCCTATTTATTATCCCTCAACGTGGTTGTACAGATTCATACCATGTTCGAAAATATTTGTGGATGAGTTGAGTCCGTTTATTCTCTATATATTATAACGGAGTTGAGACGGCGAGGGCTCTCCCAGAATGTGTTGTTATTTGGGGGGTTATTTTGTGTAGTTGGGGGGATAAATGAGTTATTGTGTGTGTTTGGTGTGTTTATGTGTGTTTTGAGGCTGTGTTGGGGTGTTTTATTGTGTTTTAAAGGAGAGGTACACAGTCTACCATGAGTGTGTGTCATGGTAGATCGGAGTACCTTTAGGTTTTGTGTTCATTAAGCTGGTGGTGATGCATGTCTTTACCCTTTACATGCTCCTGCTGTTAAGAGCTACAAATAAAGGTTGTGGAGTACACTCCCTTTCTGTGTTCACATGCTCTCACGAGTGTTCCTTGCCTCCCTTAATGATCCCGGCTCGAAATCGTTTCAGTATGTATGCACTTCAAATAACAAAGACAGGTACTTAAAATAAAGAATCTTAAATCATACATATCTTTGCTTAGTTGTTGTTAACTAGACAGTGTTCAGATTAAAAACCCATCAAACTACTCTAGTTTTTTAGTCTTTATGAGTCCTTAGAGAAATTACAATCCACACAACATTCAATATATTTTTTCTACAAACATATTAACACATCTCCACCCATCCACCCTACTATGGATATACAGTGAAAATTGAGTGTCTTGAACTCTATATTAGGCCCCCAACATTTTTTAACATAGGTTGAACAAATTCTTATACACAATTTGTGATATTCAATGTTTAATAAGTTAATATTCACAATCTTTGTGACACACTTGCTTCACTCTCTCTCATTCCGTACATATTTTTCCTTAGTCATTTTTAATTAGATAGGGAGTCTAGATTAAGAACTCTTTAATTAATGTCAACTACTTTTAGTTTGTTTGTTTTTAGGCATCCTTGACAAATTTATAATCCAAATAACATTCAGTGTAACTCAGTGGGTGGGATACTTGTGTCTGGATCATGAGGTCATGGGTTCGAATCCTACCTTCAGCACCACCACTGGGTCCCTGAGCAAGACCCTTAACCCCAAGTTTCTCCAGGGAGACTGTCACCTGTAGTTAGAGAATGGATGTCGCTTTGGATAAAGGTGTCTGCTAAATGCCGTAAGTGAAAAAAAATCACAGCTCTGGGTTTTAAAAGAAGTGTTAGATGGCTCTTTGGTAAAATTGTAGCAATCAAAATGACAAGTGATTGACAACCATACCAACCATGACCTTGATTACTTAATTATTATTTTAAACCATGACAGAACAGCATAGCTCTCCCTAGTCTGAATATGCCTTTAATCTGATTGGCTGAGCTGCATTTGAAGAAGCAATACATACGTATTAATGCCCCCAATAACTTGGCTTTATAGTTTGAAAATGTGTTTCTTCTTCAACCAAAGAGACTCTCCTTGAAGATCAGTATCTCTTTGTCTTCTCTCCCTCACGCTCAACACATTGGTGTCAGAAGTGGAATGGAGCAACTAATGAGGGAGATTGATGGCCTTATACAGAGAGCACAGCAACCAACGAGCTGAGGAACTGAGCATTCTGCTTTCTTCAGACATCCAGATGGTGCTGGTGTTGCTCGGAGACAAGCACCCAGTTGCAGAGGGAGATGTTTAGGCCCAACAGCCTCAGCTTTCCAAACAGAGGCTGAGGAATAGTGGTGTTGAATTTTGAATTGAAGCCTATGAACAGCATTCTAACATAAGTGTCCTTTTTGTCCAGGTGAATGGTTGTGTTGATGGCATCATCTGTAGAATGGTTGGGACAGTATGCAAACTGCTGGGGTCAAGTGAGGGAGGCAGTTGTGACATAATGTGTCTCATGAACATCTGCTAGCTCTTCTGCACATCCTCTGAGCACGTAACCAGGAAGGTTGTCCAGTACAGCAGCTTTCCGTGGGTTGACTCTAAGCTGAAGGGTTTTTTTCAGCGCATCTAAAAGGGAGGCCTCACTATTACAGACAGGTGGAAATGTCATCAGTGATGGCCTGGATGCCCTGCCACATGTGCCATACATCCCCAGTGTCTTGTGAATTTTGTGGGTGTGGGCACTCTATGCTGCTCTGATGGCCCCAGACCTGTCGGGCATTGCTGTTCCCAGGGCAGCCTTGTTACCTGATTTGAAGGCAGTATCTGTTCTGGGTGTGTGTTTTTGGTGATAGCGCTGGGTGGAATGTGTGACTATGAGAGTAATTCCATGAGAATGGATCAAATTGGACTTGGATATTTTCACATTTTTTATAAAAATGTATTATGTGTATGTATATCCCACATCATTAAGGATATATCTAACTATCAGAAAAATGCATTTTCCCATCTCAGGCATTAGTTTTCTTTTATTATTTATCATATTTTCAGGATGTGGTGACTGTAATTCTTCAACCTCGTTATGGACATTTTGGAGGCTCTCTGAATAATATCATAAAATGTATTATAAAAAAATATGTATGTTTACATTAATCAGATGTCCCCCATACTAAATTAATAATTTTAAATAGAGAATTACATAAAATCACACATTTTTACTCTCTTAAATCCTGAAATGTAACTAATAAGTGAAAGCAATCTTGTCATTTTTCATCAAAAATTTAGTTTAACTAAGAATTGTAATCAAATTCAAAACTCATATGATAGCCCTCAATGTTTTAGAAACAAATCAGCAAACATAACAATTTTTCAACATTTTAAGAAAATAATAAATGAAAATGTAGGTGTGATGGGGTTGAGACTAGCATAACAGGGTTGAAGATGGTTATGGGATTGAAGAGACAAATACAGCTTCACATATAAAAAGTTGTTTACTCTCAAAATCAATGTATATGACTTTCCATTAGCATTATATCTCACTTTGTAACCATTGGAAGGACACCGGATACAAATTGCAGTAGAATTCAGTTTTATTAATCTAAAGTAAAAACAACCACAACAGCATATTAACTAACAAACATTATAAAGTGAATTGCTCAAATGTAACATATTGTGTGTGTGTGTGTGTGTGTGTGTGTGTGTGTGTGTGGGTGGGTGGGTGTGTGTGTATGTGAGAGTGGGTGGGTGTGTGTGTCTAAGCATAAGAGAGCCTCATGGGGTGTGCTAAAAGTCACCAGATCCTTGCTCCGATAACATTCAATTAAATTTAAACGGGTTGAACTAATAACAATAATCAGTTAACAATTTCAATGTTTCTGTCTGTATCAGCGCCTGTGTCTCTGTCCATGTCAGGGTGTTTTTTGTGTGTGTGTTTCTGCATCAGTGTGTGTGTCTGTGTACAGTATATGCATGAATGTGCCTTTTGTTACATTAATTCATCTTGTTAATCGGTTCCACACTTCCTTCAAG
>JBBMFX010568437.1:0-15070 GCA_037832545.1 Rhabdalestes septentrionalis | reverse complement strand
GTATATCAGACGGCAGACTGCACAGTCCGGCCTGAGTTCATATGTAAACAGTCAGAGGTGTCAAGAACATTAAACTGAACAATGCTGGGGCTCTTTAAGGTCTGAGTTTGGGCAGCTTGAGGAAAATCCTCAGAGACTGTCAGGAAGGATGTAATCAGTCTATTCTGACCTTTTTCAGGCCTTTTTTTCAGTATCAGTTTTTTTTTTCTCCTCTCTGTCCGTTCTGTTCCAGAGGGAAGCAATTCAGACATCAGTGTGGGTTCAAGTGATGCTTAGACGAATCGGGTGAAGGGGTGTGTGTAGTTCTAGCACTACTTCGCTGTGATTTTTTGAAATGGAATATTAAGTGTGTTATGTTTGTACGAGTGCGTTATACGGTTTCCCCAGAAGAAGCATTTCAGCTGAGAACGAGTCTGTCACCGCACCGTGTGTTGATGAGCAGCATTTTTACAGATGGCATGCTGTTAGATTTAAAAGCTTAGCTTTCACGTCAGATCAGGCCTTCTGTCCCCAGATTACAGAACGGTCACTGAAGAACAGGTTTCCCCTCCGAGTGAAAAGCTGTAGACTAGAAAGTGCTTCTTAATATGTGCAGATTTACACAGTATGTTTTAATACGCATCCATTTGTAAAACACACGTCATACAGACGCGCACAGCTCACGCAGGTCATTCAGGCACACGAAATAAAGTCAGTGTTGTTTCAAAACCTGATCTCAGAACGATTATATAACCGTGTGTATGACATTAAAATTCAGAGCCATTTTTATGTAATATCATTCACTGACGTCATTTTTTGAGTCATTAAACCCTTCACCTGGTTCCTAAAGCCACAGCTGCGAAAATTTGTGACCCAATAAGTTTCTCTAGAGACCAGCAAGTATCCAACCCCTCGGATTGGTTTATTGCTAATCATTTTATTATAAAGAAATTTTGAAAACCACCAAAGAATGTGCTCTTGCCTAATGTCTGATTATTACCATTGCATTGACATGGCTAAAGATTCACAGAAATGAATAGCATCATCCCCGGAAATAGTGTTTATAAACTATGCAGAAAGTGCCATTTAAAATCACTTTTGTTATTATGTGTTGTTGTTTCTTGCATTCAGCACAGCTGTGCCCTCAGATGGTACTGGCACAGTATTCTAGACCCGAGTTTCTCAACCACTGCTGGACTGTGGAGGCTTTTGATTGGGCCACAAATCTAAAATCAATTTTAGATTGGTTATATCATCTGATGTGGCCAAGTGGGCCTTGGCAACATACTGTGATAGAGAGGTGGGCCTTAATTTTGAAAAGTTTGAGAACCATTGTTCTAGAACAATGTTCCACAGTTCTGTTCCTGGTGACCCGCAGCTCATCATGTGTTCGAGTGTTCTTTGTTGGAAAACACCTGATTCAACTTATCAACTGATTATGAACCCTTCATGAGCTGGATTGGATTGAGGATGGGAGTATTTGTTGTGGGTCACTAGATGCTTCTCTAGAGTTTGTGTTTGCATGACTACAATCCAGGAGCATTTCATGGATCTTGAGTAGTTAGAAAATGTTGAACAACTGAATGTTATTAAAAGCAGAATATGATCAGTCCTGTTTAGTTTTAGTGGAAATACTGGTGCATTGATGTTATTGATCATACTGTCACACACATTAATTTGCAAAAGAATCAACCATTCCTCATTTCTTCATATTTTTCTTTGAATCATCTAGTTGGTCTTACCTTTGGCATATTGAGTAGATGAAATAAAATAAATGGGAACAAACATTTCACTGTGACATGTTGCAAAGTGCCTAAAGATATTAGGTGCATAGATAAAGGAGTTCAGCATTCAGAACCACCAGTATACTGATCACCGCCTGATCATCTGGAATCATCTACCCCTGTTTCATTACTGGTTCAGGCTTTAAGTTAAATGTGCTTTGTTCTGTTGAATGATTCATACATAGGTGTGTGTGTGGCTTAACATACAAAAAACATTCTTCTGAAACTGGTCAGGTTCAGGGACTGGACTGAAAATGAGAGTCACTGAAAGTCATTCAGGAAGCCCGGAGACCTGTTCCTCAAGAACAATTTCAAATATCTGGATCGTTCAAAGCAAAATATTCAGAAATGAGTGCTGGCTAAAGACTTTGGTGCACTACTGTAATGCCTCTCACTTAGGTAAGAGAGTTAAACAGGATAAGTTTGATCTAAAGCTGCTAGAAGTGACCATATTCTTTTTTTCAACATTAAAACCAGACCTCGGGATTGCATGTTGTTGCATCTCAAAACCAGGTGTAACAATTTTTTTATGGTGATGATAAACAAGGCCATATGCTTTCTGTGGCCAAGACCATGCCTTTCCTTCCTACAGGGTTCAGGTCACACCTGCAGCTTCCTATTTTGATATCATGGCCTCCCATGGGGCCAGCCATGACATCAGTAACACTTTACTATGATATTCTGATTTCATTATTTGAATATTAAAATGTTATTGTGATTTAAAGCAATTCCCATGACCGCCACAGGCCAAGCATAATATTAACAAAATTGAGGACCACACACAGTGTTGCCTTACATGCGTAAAATAATTCAACTAACTTTACAATTTACACACAAGTCCAACACACTGACAAGCCACTGAAAATCTACAAATCCATTTTGGATGTATTTCTCTCACAATCCTATGCTCTCATTGTAAGGAATGCAGAAGCTGGGCCAGCCTGTGCTGAGCAGATTTATGTACACAGATTGAAGTTCTGATTACTGGAAATGAGCCTGAGGCTCTCCTACTTTTTTTATCATCTCGTCATCCCAAAATGAAGCATAGTTAACTTTGTTTTGGATGGTTTTTGATACTTTTATTGCTTGTCTTTTGACACTTGAAATAGATGAGCTCACTAGAATTGTTTGATCTACTGTCACTGTGGAAGTTTTGATGAATTTGATCTTACGATTGCAGGTTACAAAGCAAGAGTTTACTGCATGTGGTGGTTTTTATAACATTTCTTTGTACTTCAATCTTGTGAAATACAGCAAAAAATGTTTTATTGTCATATGTACAAAGTACATTAACTTTTTACTTGAATGTTTCTCATAAGATTACAGGCAGTTAACATTAGATACTGTAGGACTACAATACTCGATACATTTAAATATTAGAGGAACATTGCTATACAATATATAATAAGTATTGAACAGTTTAGATATTAAACAGTATAGAACAATAAAAACTAAGTACATTTAGATATTAGTGCAGCATTACAATACCATAAAAACAAAACATAGTAGACACAATATTACTGCAATATAAAAATATTATAGAAACAATGGCAATATATAATACAGAATTCAACATGAGGTTGTAAGTGATGTGTGAAATAGTAGCAGTCTAATGTGTGGCAGTGGGTTTGGGAGTATGGGGATTGTCATAAAGAGATGCTTCAGCAGTTTACATTATTAGTACAAAATAATAAAATAGCGGTGCAGAATGTTGAGCATGGGGGAGATCAGCTATATACTACTGTGCAAAAGTCTTGAACCACACTTCGTTACTTTATATTTTGCTTTGGATCGACTTGATGCAAAAATACAAATTTCTGCCTGTGATATGTACTTGTATCTGGCATATTGAGTTGATTTAAAATGAAAGAAATGGAAACGATTTTTTTTACTGCAGAATGCCTTAAGATTCAGTTCAGGCTTTTAGTTAAATGTGCTTTCTTATGCTTGAATGATGCATATGTAGCTTAAAAAAACATTCCTCTCAAACTGGTCAGGTTCAGGGACTGGACTGAAATTGAGTCATTGAAAGTCCTTCAGGAAGCCTGGAGAACTGTTCCTGGAAATTACATTAAGAAAACAAGAAAGTCTGTATCTTTGAAAGCAAAATATTAAGAAATGGCTGAAGAATTTGCACATTGAATTATGCAAGTATGACTGTTGAATTTAGCTAATACTGCTTATTATTGTGTACTGAACAGTCTTCTATGTACATTTAGCTGGGTCTTATAACACGTACATTTCTCTTTCATTCTGATATAGACTTGCTGTCGTGACGCACCACACATTTTGATTTGCAGTGTTTAATGTTGGCAAAATGGTGTCACATGACACCACCATGCAAATGAATGTGTATCATTATTAACAGTTTTTAAATTCTGTACATTCAGAGAGCTGTAATTAATATCTGGTTTCATATTTGGGTTATGGGTCCATGTTTTTATTACCTGCTGAGAAAACAAACTGACATGCATAAAGAATGGTCTGTTGATATGACCAACACATGCTCACAAACTCAGAATAGTGGAAGGTTTCTCAGCCTCTATAAATAGATGTATTTCTGATGTGAAAAAATAAGCACTGTATCCCATGTTGCCCTGCATTCTGCATTCAGGGTGTTCGGAGTGAGTCATGAACCAAGTAGTACCTGAGGTTTATCACTCACATAAAACACACATGCCTTCTGTCAATCTGACTAAATTAAACAGCAAATTACAATTTCTTTCCTTACTGTTGTAAATCAGCTGCTCAGACCGGATATATATATATATACGGTTATATATCAGTCTTCTGTCTGTCAATGGATGAACCTGTGGTGACTCTCTAATCACCTGGATTTGCCTCTAAAAGCGGAGAATGCTCTCGACTGAGGGCACTGCCGGCTATTCTGAGGTGCTGCAGATCCTGCCATGGACGGTGGCTGAAGATTAATTAAGGATGCTGCTTCTTTCCTTTACCTATAAACAGAAACAAACACAGGGTGGATTCTGGCTGTGTTAAGGATTGGTACAGCATCAGCAGAGCCAGTCAGTTCTACTGCTGTTCTCAGAAAACATCCACAGTGTCGGCTCACAAACTGAGAACAAAGGAGAAAAGGACATTTTATGCCTGAGCAGTCCTTTAACCCGCTGCTACACTTCATAATAAATCTACATCATGCTGTCCGTCCGGAGGTCAGTGGATGCAGTGGATGCTAAATCCAAGCTGTGCCCCCTCTGTTCAGTTTTCTTTCCTTTGTTTACCTGGAAGGTGGAGGTAGAGGTGGCAGAAAAAGCAGGCACTTATCTCGGATTGGTATCAGAAGGCATGTTGCTAGGTGACCGCATTAGAGGAAATGAAGTGTGGCTGCTGTCAGCTCCTGAGGGTGAGCCAGATCAACAGTCACACTTGGCTGACACGCTGTAATAACTGCTAAGTCCTACATCCTACCACATTTTGTCTGTTTGACACAGTTTACAGGACGTACTGGCACCAGATACATGATGACCACTTTCTGCTGCCAAACATGGTGTCCTTTAGACAGAATATTAGGTCAAACAATTGAGTGAATATTATGTGAACATTTTCAGGGAAGCGAAACAGGAAAACTCTAGACGCGACAACAACCAACTACCAAAAAACAATTGGCGGTGAGCGGAGCATTATGTAATGTCAAGCTATTCTATGTATTTCTTCCTGTGTTGGGAGGGAGATGGGGTCTGATTCAATTCTGTGACAGTACACAGTCACATTGTGTAATGCCATGATGTTCTATTTCTTCCTATGTGGTAAGGGAGTTTCTAAGTAGCTTTAGAGTTGTTGGGTATTTTAGGTACTTATTTTAAATCAAGTGTGTTCATTAGAAGCAAATCAATTTAAAGTTTTGCTGTTTTAAAAGAATAAAAATATCAGATCAGTATTGGCAAAAATGAGCATGTCTAGTTTTAGTCATAACAGCAACTTAGACTGGCTTCAGTGGTGTGGCATTTCAAATGTAATAGGTCAAATATTGGAATGTAATATAATACGTAGACCAATTTGTGAAGAAAAAACATATATACACAGATGTTATATAAAAATTATATCTGGGTATCAGACTGGGTATCTTACTTTCCCACTTTGTTGGACGGTTAGACCAGTTTGAAAAATCCCCTTTAACTAAGGAGGAATTACAGCCCACAACCCAGCCTCTGGCAAAATAGGAAAATCTAGATCAGATTAAGATGAAAGGTTGTGTACATTATAGATAATAAATATACATTTGGCAGACCCTCTTATGCAGAGTAACACATTTGTAATCTTAAATTAGGAGCCCTGTCTAGGGTCTCCTATTGCGGTAGTGTGGTTTGTCTCCCAGAAATGGTCATTAAACCCCAATCTGCAGCATCGAGGGCATGAGAGTTACTCACTAAACTACACCAAAAACACATTATTCGTACTTAACACCAACCCACTACACTCTACCTCAACCCACTACACTTTACACCAACCCAATACAGTCTACACCAATGAACGACACTCTACAGAAACCCACCACACCAACATCATTAACACACTACACTCTGCACCAATAGACTCTACTCTACCAGCCCACTCTACCAAATCACCCAGCTCTGCACCACCCAGCTACACTAAACAACACTGCACCCTGCACCCCGACACACTGTACCAACACATTACACCTTTAACCATCCCACTATACACAAAAACCAACTACGCTTTAAACCATCCCACTATACTCTACACCAACTCACTATACTCTGCACAAAGCAACTAGACTATACTCAAACTGACAACAATCTACACCAACCCACTACACCTTAAACTATCCCACTGTTCTCTACACAAACCAACTAGACTTGACGCCAACCAACTACAAACTTGTTTGATAAGAAACTCTTTTTTGTTTTGTTTTTTAATGTGGAGTCTGATTTAACAGCATACTCTCACATTATGTCATGATGTCAAGATGTTGTATGTATTTCTTCCTATTCTTGCGTAATTTTAGGTACTCTTCTTAAATGAAGTGTGTTAGAGGCAACTCAATTTAATGTTTTGCTGTTTTAAACAAATAAACATATCAGATCGGCAAAAAGTCTCATCCAGTTTTAATCATCACAACAACTTAGATTGGCTTTAATGGTGTAGTATTTCAAACTCATTAGGTCAAATATTGTAATGTAATGTAGCATGTAGAGGCATATTTGTGAAGAAAACAAGGATAGGTGAGGCCAATTTTGCTTTATATGTAAACATGCTAATCTAAAACAAATAGCACACATAAAACAAGGGATTTGCTAAGGATTTACACACTATACTGCATGTAAAATATATGTGCATGGATGCAGCCTTGCATTATTATTGCCCTTGTCAGAGCTGTCAGTCATTTCTCTGTGAAGGAAAGCCCTGCTGATTTGTAAGGATCCGTGATGAGGACTTCAGTTTTGTCGAGCATCTCCACAATGGTTTGAGCTGGATCAAAAGCCACCAGCAGCATTTGATCCAGCCTAGCAGTCGAAATGTAGACGAGCTGGTTATTTACTACACAAATCACATTCAGGGGAAATAAATCATCCTTTCTTATCGTGTACGGCAGCTGCTCTGGGGCCAGACAAAAAAAGCCACGGTTGCCATGGTAACAGTGTCATGCCCGTAACAGTTGTCATGGATATTGATGATGTCTGGGTACATGAGTGCGTTTTAAGACCAGATCACACCGAATGCGAGCGTAAACCAGGGCCGTCAGCATCCGTGCTAAATTGTTGAGTCTTGGCAGAAGAAATTATGCATTGACTCATACCCCGATGTCGCTCCATCATCAGTGGATCAGTACAGATTGTACAGAACAGTGCTTCAGAAAACCATTTTGAAAGCACAATGTACAGCAGCGCCTGCATTGAAATGATTAAACGTTTCAGGCTGTTGAAATGTTCCATTTCGCTCTGATTTCCAACACTAAATCTTTAATATTACGCTATAATGGTGCCACTCAGACTTTCCACTATCATTATACACCTCCATCATGGTTATTGTGGAAATTATAACAGGAAGAAAGACTTTGTTGGCACTGCTGGTGTGTTGTTCATATGATGTGCCCCCGAATGAATCAAATCGGTCTTAGTACTGACATGGACGTAAGTTTGTGTGTGCGTGCGTGTGTGTGCGTTCGTGCGTGCCCATGCGTGCGTGCGTGTGTGTGTGTGTGTGTGTGCTCTGAACAGAGTGTATCACAGATTTTAAAAACATTAATGTTAGTGCTTAGACTAAGAATAATCCACCAACCAATCTAGCTAACAGTGTCCTGTGACCATAAAATGAGCACAAATAAAGTGAAAATTCTGTCATATATTAACACACCCCAGCATGACATTCTTCCTCTGTATTCACCAAGGGAAGTAGTGGTCAGCCAGGAGAGGGACAGTATCTTGGGTCCAGTGTAACTCAGAGGTGTTTAGTAGTCTTGGGAATCGAACCCATGACTACCTGATTGTAGGGTGAACGGCCTAACCACTAGGCTACCAGCTGCCCCAGTAAAGGTTCAATAGTTTTATGTGTGAAAAGTGGACCAGCAGGTTAGATGTGGCTAATAGAGTGGACAGTAAGTGGAAACAGTGAACCTTCCAGCTGCACTGCCCTGTGTCTTGTGAGGGTCCAGACCATTGATGCATTGAGGCAGAGAAACAACAGTCTAAGCTACGAAGGGCAGCTTTCGGATCAATACAGCTGAGAAAGTGGATCTTGTGTGCAAATACACATTAGGTTTACCCCAAGAATGGCTGTTTGGTGTATAGAGGGGTTAGATTCAGGCTCAAGAATTTCAGGTTGAAAACCTTAAAACTTTTTTACTCTGTTTTTGAAAATGCCAGCTTCCCTTTTGATTAAGTTAAGATTTCATGACTAGTGAACCAATAGAAATGGTCCAAAATTCCTAATGAATTACTGAAATGTTTTTTTTATTTTAGAAAGTTACCCTTTTAGAGAGAAATATTTTTTGACATTGACTGGCTCATCTTTCAACTTGAATAGTTCCATAGGCTCCCGACCAAATATCTACTGTTACACTGTATAATGGTTAGAGCGGCAAAACATATCGCCTTCTAGTCATTATTGCGGTATCAGTCTCTGTAATACTGATATCGCAAGTGGCTTACTAGTCACAGTGTTTGTGACAGGGTGACTAATCAATGATCCAGATAAGTTACCTTGTGTCCAGATTAATTGAGATCTTCCACAAAATCCAACAAAACTTTAACCATTAAAGGTGCTGGCAAGTCCGTGCATGAAAGGAACAGGGTAAATTGCTGTAGCCGGAATGCGGAGATGTATTTAAATGTATGGGTTTTGTGACATTATAAAAAGTATGTGGGTTGTCTTTGTACTTTTCATATATGGTTTGTTTGGATGGAGGAGTATACATACTATTTAGAACAATATTTATGGACTTTTTCGGAATTTCAGAAAGTGATGAAATTGGCGACGCCTTTAATATCTCGAAAGGCGTCGCAATCAGATCATATAGCAGTAAAATCGCAATGCTGATATTTTGAGCATATCATGCAGCTCTAATGATACTAATGACACAATTCATAGGATACCAGTCAAGAAAGATGCTCTTTAAAGTTAAAGAGACATTGCTGGCACTAGTTCACTTCCATGACATTTTGTTTAGGTTGCAGCAAGTGTACCTACCCTGCGTTGACCTCCTGTTGGAGCTTAGGGCTTAAACAGACTCTGCTGATGCCACGCGTTTGAAGTGTGTGAGGAGCAAGTGTGTGTAACCTAACAATAGAGTGTAGGCTGAAGTGAAGGAAGCCTCCCTCTGAACTTGGATCTGGGCCTGATGCATCACAAATAATTGTTTGGGAATGGATACACTCATTGAAGTAATCTTGTCATGGCCGTCAAATAAGGGTTTCAGAAAGAACCCAGGTAGGCAATAGCACTAATTAATGGCAACAAAAAGGGCTGTTCAAAGCTGAGCTTAAGCAGATGTGTGTCTTGTGGCTCCTTTTCTCGGCATGGCTCGCCCAGAAGGCAGGAGTCCTATAAATATCTCAAGTGATTTGCTAAAGCTTGTTTGGTCCATCTGCTCTCTCTTGGAAAGGCTGGGTGGAAGTGTGAAGTGCGGCTGCTGGTCTGAGACCAGATCTGTGACCATGCCAGAGGATTGTCACTCGTTGCCATATAGTCACGAAGCATCCGAGAAACATCCCCAAAATGTAGCCCGTTTCGAGAGTTGAACCAGCACTTTATTCTAGCAGAGAGGGCTATTTCAAATCCCCTTAGTCTGACCATGTGAAGGCGAAACAATATAAGCCTCTTAGGTGTAATCCAGCCTAAAGTGGAGGCCACAGCACTGCAGGCTGCACGCGCCTGTCCAGAGATTCTGCTACGAGGATGTTCCTGACATTCCAGTCATCCACCCCCAAACGCCTCCTCAGCACACATCTAGAAAACCAGAGTTGTTCTTGGATTTATCTTCTCAGGTTATGTACAAGTGGACATACAGTACTGTATTTACCAATTTGCTGGACGATAAATTTTTCCAGATATTATTGCTATAAACGATAAGATTGTCATTGTGTCCATTTCTACTGATGTTATGATAATGGCATATTAATACAAATGCACTTTTTCAAAGATCCATAAACCTTGACTTCTAACGTTCACATAACCCTGTAAGACAGTCCGCATACCTTGACTTTGTGTGGCTTAAGGCAGGAGTATCTCTCAGGAGTAGCAATGTTTCGAGCTGTGCTAAACATTCTCTTGTCCCTATACTTTTGTCCAAAGCGATTGTCTTGGTCTTACTAATTCCAGCTCGCCGGTGGGTATTATGGCAAACAAGGGGTCTTTGTAAACCTCTCATTGAGCCCTATTTAACTGTGAAGTTTCCCAGAGATTGGTGGTTGCCCCGTCTAGAAAAGCCGTGAGCAATGAGTGCATGTTAAAACTGGACTGGCTCTCTGTACTTCTAAAGGTATTTCTGTAAATTTAGACATTTCTCATTTAAATAAAATATATTTACACCTGATTATACTATTACTTGGCTATTTTTTATTATCAGTATTACAAACATATAGCTTTTTCAGCTCCTCAGTGCACCAGACCACGAGACGGCGAGTGAAGCACGTCTCACATAACGCTTCTGAGGACACTCCTGAGGAGAAACGAGACTCTAATGTTCTGGCACGTTCCCAAAGCAGTGCCGATCTCTGGAAAAAGATTCACAGTTTAAATACGTACCTAGTTAGCATTTTCTCAACATGCGGCTAGCTAGCTATTAGGCTAACCCACAAGACAGTTGATGCCTTATTGCCCTAAGGAAACGAGAGGGGGCAGTAGAGACCAATGTACCACAGTGAAGTCCATTGAAAAGCAAACAAATGAAAAGTATCGTGGCTGGAAAATTATCGACCTCATTTGACTTATTGTGCAATTAATCGATTTATTGTTTATCATGACAGGCCTAGTTTCTTTTTCAGTTAAGGTGCTATGAGTGCATTGGCAGGGTGTTCGTTGTCTTGATAAAAAATGAAGCCACTGCCCAGCAGATGATATTGCAGGGCGGCTCATGATTTTGCACATAACTGCAATGAGGGTTTTTCTGTTTGTTTTTTTTATTGACATTGGCTATTTAATGTGGTGTATTGCATGTTATTTACACAAGTGCAAATTGGGGTGGTAGGTTTATTTAGAGTCAGTGAGATTAAAATGTTACAGAACATTGTTGTTATGTGAAAAGCGCAAAGCACAGTTAATGTAATCGGAGTCATGTGTGGTCACTGTCACGCTCACCTCCACACACAGATTAGTGGAGTGCAGGAATAGACCTTCCTGTCTCGACAGACACTCACAACAGTTACAGGTTCTTATCACCTCACCTCCCAAAAACACATCCTTTGGGGGATGGGGGCAGTAAAATATTTGTTTTTATGTTTTTTGTGCTACATTGTATCACATTATGCTACAACATTTTGTTCTGATCACATTGCAGATATAATTATTTAAATCATCATAAAAAAATGCGTGTTTCATTACAACAGATAATGTTAGGGCCCCTTTAATTGCCTTTAGTGTAGTGCTGTATGTGAAAATAATTGTATTTATTGTTTGTGACAGTAGTTTATAGGAAACCTTGCAAAATGAACTAAGATGGATAAAGTATTAAGGACTACTAAGTAGCACTTAATACTGCTAAGTATTAAGTATTATTGTGCTATTTTTAGCATTTCTACATAATACACTCTGAAAAGGTGCCAGAAATGTTATTCCACTTCCAGCAAAATCAATTACAGTTTAAATGAATATGAAGTGGCACTACTACTGGTTCTATTTTAGATATAAATATGTGCAGGGAGTCTAGCAGAATGCCTTTCCACCATCACTTTTTAATGATTCACCTTTAATTTTTAGTCTTTAGTTCTTTAGGTTTTAAAAAATGCTGATCGTCTCATGCATCATTTCTAGTCATGTCCAGTAATGTTATATACAGTCATATTCTTTCATATTTTGCTTCCAAAGATCCAGACTTTCTTGTATCCTAATTCAGTGTAGAGGAACAGTTCTCCAGGCTTCCTGATGGACTTTTAAAGTCTGAACCTGAACAGTTTCAGTGGAATGTATGTCTAAGATAAGACTGTTTGAATACAAAATTAATATAGGATGCCAGTCAAAGTATAAAGAGATGAGGGGAGGTTCAAGAAGTTTGCAAAGTACTGTATTAATTTTCTTTTATAAAATAAATAAATTCAAGCCATTAGACCTTGTGTTAATGTCCTGTTCCTTGTGGTTTCACTCCCACAGACTACCTGTGCAGTCCAGATGACAATGTGCACAAGATTGACTTCACCAGGTTTAAGATCCGAGATATGGAGACAGGCATGGTTCTTTTTGAGATCACCAAGCCACCGTCTGCAGGTGAGTCCTTACCATGACTTCACCCTCCCCGGGCTGCCTGTGTTCATCCCCTTACATGAGAGACCAGACATTAATCGCTGTGAAACGCTCACTCCTCTTTCTTCCCACAAAGCCCAGATTTCCATTTAGATACCGTGGGCTTTATAAGAGCACTTCAGGCTGTAACGTCGTGCCCTTTGTGCCCTGCAGAGAGTGCAGACAGAAAGGACATTGACCCCAACGCTGGACGCTTTGTGCGCTACCAGTTCACTCCCGCCTTCCTGCGGCTACGCCAGGTCGGAGCCACGTAAGTACACAGCACTGTAGATTACAATCAGAACACTGTGGTTCTGGGCGACCCTGTTTTCAGCCCACTGTTCTGGAGCAAATTTGGTCAGATTAGATCCATATGTCTCAAGAGAATTGCCCAATGGGTGAGATTTTGCAGCTCTGAATTGTCCAATGCAATTGCACCAAAAAGTCTTTCAAAAAGCTTTCAGTTACTAATAGGGTCACACAGTATATTGCTGTGTAATTGTATCACAATATCAGTCTCTTGCAAAAGGCTGCAATATGCTGATGAGTCTGCAATAACTGTTCCTGACAGGGTGACCAATCACAGCTCCAGGTGAGTAACTGGGTGTTCTGGTCATTTGAGATCTTCATCTAATCCAACAAAAGTCATGAATGGACAGGGCTAAATGCCTGTAGTCAGGAGACATAATTAAAATGCTTGGTGTTGTGACATCAGAAAAACTATGGTTTGTTTTTGTAGCTTATTTTCCAAATATGGGCTGTGTTGATGGGGTGGAGAAAACATACCCTTTGATACAACATTTACAGATCTTTAGAATTTAAATTCCAGCAAAGTGATTCAATGGGTTCTTTAATATATTGAGAGGCACTGCAATCACAATTTGTAGCAATAAAATCCCAACACTGATATTTGGTCAGTGTCATGCAGCTCGAATGACTAATAGTTTGTACCTGAAGGTGGCAATATTCATGTGCACTGCAGGTGGACTGGTGATTAGTGTAATGGAAGGGTCCACACAGGGACATGGCTGTGTTCTAGACTCCTCCTCTGTCATTAGCTGGCAAACTACTGCACATGTGCTTTCCTCTACTTAAGGAAGACTCAGCACATGCTCAAGTGCTGGTAAATGGTGTCCTGTCTCAATTTTGTCCGGTACTTTTAAGAGCATGGGAGTTTTGAGCTTCTGTTTTCATCTCTAGTACTCAGTAAAAAAAACAAAACATCTCTGCCATTTTGAGTTTTTGGTTCTCTCCATTCCTCTCTCACTCCTTTAGTTGGGAACATCAGTTCTGGTCTTTTGTTTTTCTTAACTCTCTGAACTGAGCCAGACCTCTTTTCCCTGGCGCCCTTAGTTTATTTTCCACCATTTTCAGACCACTTAACCCTTTTAAAGCATTCTCAAATTCGAATTCCCCCCTTTTTACTGGCTGAGTGGGTTAGTACAGCTGATTCGTAACATGGGGCACTGTGAGTTCATTTCCCGGTCCTGCACTCTGTAACCTCGTTTTTTAAGTAAATCTCTCTATTTCCCAGCATTTGGATCCTCTCTTTCATTCAGTGTGCTTTTTTGATATAAAGTCCATTCAGTTACACATAACGGAAGCAGTTTGTCAAGTTACTACGCAGCTTATGTCCTATAGGGATGTGGCAGTATGGCAAAAATATACTAAGTGATGCACAATATGTGACTGTATTTATTGTATATTATATATATTATTGTCTTTTTATTTCTTTAGTTTGGTTAGGGACAAAAAAAAGAACCAATAGAACCACATAAAAAAATACAGTGTAAAAATACTACCGAAAACTAGTACAAAAGATATTTTCAACAAAGGTTTTACACACTAAATGCAGTTAAACATGCTGCCTTTCAAAAAAAGCATGCAGTTGGTCAGTGTTCTGTGATATAACCTCCTGTCTGCTTAGGGTCATGAATTAAAAGTCAAGGCAAGGCATTCCAGGCCATTCGTTATTTCGCCTGCTGGTAAACTCACATCAGTGAAGGAGGGGAATGTTTGAGGCATGAACACAGAAATGATAAGTCATTGTCAGGTTGCTCATCAAAATTCAGTATTTATGAAAACTCCAAGCCATTTTCATATTATAGAACTAAGGTGGTGAAATTCCTTCTGCAAATCTAGTGTTAAGACTTGTGAGAATGCCAAAAAATCATTAAACCCAAAAATTACACAGTCCTTGATCAGATTAGAGAGTCACATACTTGTAATATGAAGCACTATTTCCAGAATGAAGCACCACCTATTTCGTCTGTCCTAGAGTTTAGATCGGGCCCAAAAAATGAGACCCGACCCGACCCGAGCCCATGCACATTGTGCACGCGTCCAGCCCGGGCCGAAACATTACTTGTAATTATTGGCCTGAGCACGATTTA